>VRLP01008808.1:0-15233 GCA_009660295.1 Lophius piscatorius
TATGAACCTGGACTGTTTCACTCTATGAACCTGGACTGTTTCACTGTATGAACCTGGACTGTTTCACTCTATGAACCTGGACTGTTTCCCTGTATGAACCTGGACTGTTTCACTGTATGAACCTGGACTCGGTCATATTCGGTTGACATACCAGCCTCGACTATCGCTGGCTTGTTGCTGGGACAGACTGACAGAACTTTGAGGACCCGGCTGGTGGTCCACAGCAGCTTCTCGTAGTTGTAGTTCCTCATGATGAAGACCAGACCCTCCGGCCCCCCGTTGGCTAAGATGATCAGCTTGCTCTCCTGGTTGCCGTAGGACAGGAGCTGCAGGCAGTCGGTGGTGATGGCTAGAAACTTGGGGTTGCTCTTCTTCAGTAGGGGAACCATTCTCTGCAGGCCGTCAGCAAGACGCACCGCCATCTTGGCCCCCTCTTGGTGGAGCAGCAGGTTGTGAAGGGTGGTGATGGCATAAAATAAGACCGACTCCACGGGTGAACTGCATGATGGGATAAAAAGATAGAGATATGGATAAATCATCATAATGGAGTCATTTTAAGGGGCATTAACTCGCTCTCCTCGGCAGCCCCCTAATCCAACTTCTATCATTCTTTTTTCTTTAACTCTGCACAAAAACTAGACCGTCCGTAGAAATCAAGAGTATGACAATAAATTCTTCTTAATCTTAAGTTTATTCTGGGTAGTTCACTAAAATCACTCGACATTCTTGCCATTTTGGTTTCATTTTAAACATGACCGTGTCGTCTGCAGTCTATCTTTTGATTAAATGGATAAATTAGTTATAATATATTATATATTATATAGATTATATAATGATATGTAATCATTAAACCAATTCATTTGATTGTTTTCTGAAGATTATGTCGCATAATTTGCTCCTTGTATCCTGGAATGGAATAGAATAGAAATTTTGATTTTACAAGTTTTCCCAGCTGTCTACGTGACAGAAAGACACTTTCACATATTTAGACATTAGATATTTCTGCTTATGCCATAATGCAAGTTTAAAAAAATAAGCGACCCGGTTGTGCTGTGGATGATTTGTTCTGAACTCCAAGTTCGGCACTTACCTGCAAAAAGTTGACTGCTAAAAATATAAAATCCCCAAAACTACTATCTTATTCCAACCATTACCTTCGTAAGCTGTGATTAAATATGATCCAGACCAATCGTCCATTTTTAATCCGTTTCTTCTGACGCATCTCAAAACGCCACAAAGGTGGTTCAAAGGCTTTTTCAATCCTTGTAGTGTTTGTGGGTGAGGGGGTGGGGGGGCAGTTAATATGGCATTCTCGCCCCATTATCCTTCATCACGGAGCAGGAGAAAGGGCAAGTGTGTGCATTTTTCTATTCAAAAGCTTTGAAATGTCAGCGCCTGATGAAGCGACCAGTGAGGCATCGGCGCAGGTCAGTGACCCCCCCCCCGAAAAACCCTCCAAAGCGATTTCAGCAATTTCAGACAATCTAGCTGAACTGATGGTAAAGTCAGAGCTGCAGCTACAGAGTTGGATAGAGTAAGAGGAGGGACACACACACACACGCACACACACACACACACACACACACACACACACACACACAAAAAACTGAACTTAAAACATTTTTTTAAATGATTTCATTTCATGAGGCGAAAATGTTCATCCAGTCCAGGAGAATTACCAAAAAAATAAAATCTAAAATTCAGTTTTGTCTTTGTTTTTATGGGCTTTGGATGATGTTGTGAGATTGATGAGGGGGGAAATGAATTTTAACTGATTTTAGCAAATCTATGTCTAAACCTTTGAATTATAAATGAACATAAAAAACATTTTGTCTATGAAAAAACTTAAAATTACCACCTAAACAAGGTTTTAAACGAGGTTTGTGTGGTATAAAGGTGCTGAACTCAAACCTTTTGAGTCGCGATTTCTGATTGAAAAATGTGACGGAACCTGTTTATAATACGACCCAATACTAGCATGTTTATGCTAAAGAGCTAGGGGGCCGAGGGTGGAGCCTTGGGGCGACCCCACAGGTCAAAGCGTCCACTGAGGAGGCGGCATTAACTAAGTTCTAAGGTCCGCAAAAGCAGTTACATTAGGATACCCCTGATTGGACTCCTCAAATCAAATATTCAATGATGTCAGAAAAACTGCGTTGCTCGTGAAAAATCTCCCCTCAGCGAGTAAAGTATGAAATATTAGAGTAAAAAATAATATATATATATTCAGATGCACCAATTTTCACTGGATTGGACCAAATGTTGAGCAATTATAGGCGACTCATTCAGGGTTTACCCAGCCTATCGCCCAATGGCAGCTGGGATACGCTATAAGCCCCCGCGACCGCTCTCAAAATCAATCCAGTTCTTCCTCTCACTATGAGGGTATAAAATTGGAAAATCATCAGTGAAATGTTTGGAAAATAATGATATTGAGTGTTTTTCGTTTACACACGTCTGTAATAAACATATATATATATTTATATATTTATATATATATATATTTATATATATATATATGCATGATATAGTGATTAAGAATTTAATTTCAGATTTCAGATTTGTGGAAATGGATCCGAGCGTAGAATGAAGGAGAAAAAGCCGACGATACATTTTTTTCCCAGCAACACTTGTTTGGACTGATAACCATGAGGTGTGCATGTAGACTGGACTCAGAACCACTCTGGTCCACTGAAGAACCCGGAGAATCCTGACATTAATGTATACTTCCTGTGTCTAACCACACAGCGGCATGCACACAAAAGAATTCATCATGTGGGGAGGGGGGGGGCTGCAAAGGGTGACAGAGAACAAAACCAAATTGGCTGGAGGAATAAAAGACGGAGCGAGGGCGAGAGAGAGTAGGAAATTATAGAATAGGCAGAGAGAGAGAGAGAGAGAGAGAAAAGCTGCATGTTGATATCAGAAATGAAAGTCAGACACCATACAGGCGGCCCTCTATGAAGCTCTTTCAGTGCGGATTTATTTTATTTCAATTTTCGGGACGAATTAAGCTCCAAAATTAATTAGGAGGGTGAATTATCCTCCTCCCTTAAGCTTCAGTGAAAAGGGATTAACTCTGCAGCCTTGCCTGGGGCTGAAAAGGTCCAAAATTCGGTGCTGAACTTGAAGCCTAGCCGTTTAGCTTCGAAGGCTAATGGCAAAAATGTTACTCGGTTTCTGAATCGAAGTAGAAATCACTGTAAAAAAAAACGATCAAATGTAAAAAAAGTACATCACTGTATACAGTGAGTTATCTAAAATCAAGAAACAGTAGATGACTTTATTATTTATGGTCAGAATTTGTGGAAAATACGGAGTTTTACTGTGAAAATACAAACGTTTCGTCAAATGAATGGAAAAAATGTGAACCGCAAACAATGGTATCTATTTTTATAATAATGTTGATTTTTAGGATAAAATAGTCAGAACCGGTTGACATTATATCATTTTTTTTACGGTAATTTACCGTATTGTGTCACATGGTGACTGTAATTAGAATTCTGGAAACCAACGCTGCCAGAACTTCACTGTAAATTATACAAATGTATTTAGCGTGCCAGATTCCTAGAACTCAATGTCAGCCATCAAACATGTCATGTCCCCAGATTCCCCAGAACTCAGTCCATCTAGGTTCTATGGGATCAGCTGGACCAACAAGTCCAGATTCATGGAGGTTCCACTTCACAACTTCTAGTATTTAAAGGTTCTGCTTCTTATGTCTTGGTACCAGATGCCACAGCAAGTCAGGTGTGGTAGTGTGATGGTCCGGACCCTGTTCTGCTTGGTACCCACCATTCATGTGGATCTTCCTGTGACATGTGACGCCTACCTAAACATTGATAAAGACGAAGCGAAGATAGAATTCATCATAAGTAATTTCTACGTCTCCCTCTCTATCAGCGGCGTTTCACAGAATCGTGGAATGTTTTTAGTCACAGGCATCAACAACAGCCAAAAAAACGATATTCTACAAGTTACGTAGAACAGTAAAAGTAGACCGCTGCTCCTCTCATCTGTTCCTGCAGCCAGGAGCAGCTGCACCACAGGAAAAACAGTAAGTTGCATTTAATAGCCTAAAGGCGCATTTCATATTAACTGTAAGCGACTTGATGTGTTTTCTTTGACTTAGTAGCTGTCGCAGTGCATTCTGGGATTGTAGTATCTGTGGTGTTTACAAGGCTAACACATCCATATCCATGTAAGCCCGATTGTGACGTCACCAACAGAAGGATCTGTTGGTTTTGGTACCAGATACTAGCCGTACTTGAGCCAAGACCTCGCTGGACCTAATACTTATTTAGTCAGGGCCTCAGACGTATCGGGCCAAGATACGTGATGATTTCTAGATATGGTTTCCGATTATTGGGCTGCTTGATTCTGCCTCTGGTGAAAAATGAATGAACAATTTTAATTTGCTACCTCAGCATGCGGACCAGCGCTGGGATCCCTCCGGACTTGAATATGGCGAGCAGTCCCTCGCTCTGGTGTGACAGGCTGTGGAGCACGCTGGCGGCGCAACGGGCCGTCTCCATGTCAACCGCTGTCGTCATGGTGCGCACCACAGCACCCACCATGGCCGGAGACTGGACCAGAACCCGCCGACTGGCCTCCTTACGGGTCAGCTGATTGACTATCATAGCAGCCTTGTTCACCACAACCTAGTAAGGAAACAAAAAGTGGAACTTTAAATACATTCTGATTCACGCGGTTTTCAGGTGTTGGAGTTAAATGTCAAGAGTTCTCATTAGTGTTAATCCAACTTTGCTAAATGTAATTAAGCTCCGCCCACAGGAAAAGGTCAAATGCAGAGAAGTTGAATTCCCCTCGGGAGTAATAAAGTATTAAAAAGAAAGGGAAAAAAAGACAGTAAAGGAGTCACAACCACGAATCCCCTTCAGGAGGATGACGCCAAACTATGAGGATAACCAACTAAATGAGGTTTTAACTGATCACTCACCGCAAAAACTCAAAATCCTACAACTATGAGCAGAGGGGTCACAGGCCAGAGGGGTCACAGGTCACTGGCCTTTGACCCCTCTGCGGTTGAAGGAATCTTCCATAAAAAAAATGAAAAAATGTCATCAAGAAATAATTTAATTGTTCAAAAACCTGCTTGACCCAATGGATTTGTCACTTTATGGTAAATGTGTGTGTAAATTTGCGTGTGTGAGATATTGTATTAATAAATGCGCCAAAGAAAATAATCATTTTCCCACATTTGTCTTTTGGTGGTGAGAACTTTCCATGAATCTGAAAATGGGATTAACTCCTGTGGAAATCCTGTAAAGTATCGAGTATCAAACCAGTTCAGTTTTAATTTCAAGTGACAATAAACTGAATCACAATTCAAAACAAAAACAAAACAAAAACACATTCTTTCAAGTTTGGCGAGACGTCGTCATACCGGGTCGTCGTCCGCCAGCAGCTTGGTGAGCTCTGGCACCGCCCTGGTGGCCAGCTCTGCATCGTCCTGGTAGTTGATCAGGTGGACGATGGCCGTCTTTAACAGCTGGGAGGGTTCCGCCAGTCGCTGGACGTTGCTCTGCTGCGTAGGATCTGAGTGGACCGGCATGGCCGCCTCCCCCTCCACGAGGGTCTCTGGGAACATGGCGGCCCTGACGCGCTGAGCCCGGGTTAGCGAGAAGTGAGCGTCTAAATCTGTCAAGAGGAGACAAACAGAAAGACATCGAAACCTCCAAATCAACCAGAGAGACACGGGTCGTGTTTGTGGACCGACGTGTGGGCGGGTCTGAAAGAAAAGTTGTTTACATTGTGATTAAAGAGTAATTAAAGTTAGCTGTTTAAAGCTGTTTAGCATCCCGCTAACATGCTAACGAGGCTCACCTGAAGGCGTTATTGTGTCCAGGGTTAATTCTGTCTCCTGAAGGACACGGAGCAGAATGGGCTCCACTAAATGTGATTTAATTCCTCTTAATGTGGTTAAATCTGGGTTATCTTTCCAGCTGAGGGCCGGCAGCAGATGAAAAGAGAAAGCGAGGAATTCCCATCACTATAAGTTAATATTTATGATAAATATTAACTCTTGGCCCTGGGCGCTGCAGGAGGTTTGGATCTGGTGTTCACAGATAGCTGATATCAGAATGAACACACAAGCCCGTCTAAACGCCGCATTTTCTCAGGTTCTAAAGACACTTGAAGACTAGTGCTGCTTTTTTATTTTAAAACATTATTATCTAGTCTTAACCCCGTGTCAGCTGTCCTCCTTTGTTCGTTTAGAACTCTGTCACATTATTCAGATTCATTATTTCACTTGAGACGTCAGGTTATTATTAACTTCCAGTCCAAACTAATATTTTTGGTCGTTTTTATCTCATCTGAGATCGGATTTATACGAGCTTCTAACAGGACGGCGGCGTGATAAACAGAATACGACAACTCAACATCATGAAGTAATTAGATTACCTCAATCTTTCACAGCTACGGGAGAAACAATGCTGTTAGCATCGGCGGCTAACGTAGCTGTTTCAGCGGCACGCTGCGTTGAGATACACTGAATGATGCGTTCGATGACCCTTCAGTAAAGAACAGTTTCGGGCGAACCATCAAGATCTCTGCTCAAATGTCATCTTGTAAAGTTGGAGGAACTTGGATAAAAGTTTTTGAAGGGATAATTTCTGGATGCTTTCATGGCAAAAATCAAATAGCCAAAATTGGATTTTCGCCCCTGACCACCAAATCGGCACGATATGAAGGTATTTGTTCAACAGCAATGTGATATTTTCCATTATGTCCGCATCGCTAGCCATAATTTGCTGAATTATTATTCCCCAAACAGCCACATGCCGGGCCTGGGGTCAAGAGGACGGGAGATAAAAGCAAGGGTCTGCTCAGAGAGCTGAACAGAGAGGCTGAAGTGGAAGGCGCAGGACGCGTCCGGCTGGAGAGTTTTTTGAAAGATACACAGACAGTATTTCTATTTTGAATGTCGCCCAAGAGTCCGTTTGTTTCCCCGGCACATTCGCCATCTATTCGCTCTATTTAAATGCATTATTATTATTATTATTATTATTATTATTATTAAGTTCGTTTGTCTGTTCTGTTGTGTTGACGCCACGAAACCTCCCGTGTTACACATCCCATTTTTTATCGTGAAGGTTATTTCTCTTATTAGTTTCTCTTTTTCTTTTTTTTTCCTTATTTGGGATTCAGTTTGTGTATTTATCTCACTGGAAGCCTGTCAGCTGGACTTTTTTCTTTTCGTTTAATTGCCTCCCCGGAGGTCCTGAACATACCACCTCCTTAGTACGTTCATTAAAACCATTCTTTTAATTACCATTTGTCTGCTTCCATGCGTCTGCATCTGGGTCCTGGTTTACATTAGAGGGAAAGAAACATACTGAGAATCAAACTCACCTCGCATTCAGAACCTAACCAGCACAGCTGATGGTTTATTAAAGCGCTGAGGGATTTTACATAAATGGAAATTGTTTTTTTCATTATTATTTTGTGTATAAATGTATTTATTATATCTCTTTGGATCACGCCACAGACTCAGTTCTTCTTCTACCTTGTCTTTACAAATTTGGATTGTCCACAATGTTAGATTTAAGCATTAACATTGATTCATGTCACGGCAAAAAGTTTGTACTATGTGCATGTTGCTCCTCCCCCTAGTGGGCATGTTTGGTATTTCGCAGCCAAAAGTTTCTGAGCAAATTCATTGATTGTTTCCTTTCATGGTGTTACTGTAATATAATGATATAATGATGTTAGAGCATTTTTAGGATTGCAGTATTTGTAGTTATTATGCGTTTGATATCATATTACTCAAACATAGTAATAATAGTATAATAATAGTATAATAATCCCAGTATAATGTTACTGACACTGAAAATATACGACTTTCTTACCTGTCCATCAAAGGTTATACAAATACATCGTATTATTGTGCCGCTGCAATATTTTAAGGTTATTTTGGGTTTTGTTATTTATGTGAGGCTTAATTTAAAATAAGCCTGGATTAGAAGAGTTGCTCCTTTCTGAGTGGAAGATACCATTAATAGTTAATTAATTAATCTTTTCCTTTGGGTTCCTGTTATTATCTAATCTTGTTTATTCTTTTCTTTGTTGTTGTTGTTGTTGGATGTGAGGTACGGCGGGGCGCGGTGGGCGTTTTTCGTGCCGCGTTGTTCGACGCTTCAATTAAAAATTTTATTAAAAATAAAATCACCCCTCATTATTTATCGTCTAAATTTAGTTTAGATGCTACTATGCCAACGATAATTACTCTCCGTACAGGGAAATAGTTCTGAAAGTTCTGTAAAAGCTGTTTCCAGGAGATCATTTATTTATTTATTTATTATTTTGAAGAATGAGAAGAGGGTTAAGCTAAAAAAAAAAAAGAAGTTACATCATATTTCCGGTAGTATGACGTAATCGTTTTAAACAGACGGTTGCAGGAAATGTTTCTTTGGAAGGAAGAATGTAGATATTTTCTCTTTTAGAAGGATATATCGTGGATTCTAGAACTAGATTTTCAGTTTTTATAGCATCATGAATAAATACTGACTAACTATATGGGTCAAAATCCCCAGAATGCACCTGTGAGACTCCACAACTAAATACATCCACATCTGTCAAGGTCAAATTCCAAGTTATATTAATTTGTTGTTAACTTATACGCAGTGATTATAAAATGTACATTTTCAAATTAAGATATTTTATCCTTTTCTCAATAGTATATTTTACTTAACGATGAAATGACTGTAAAATATTTGTTTTCCTAACTTATTATCCGCTGGTAAACTGTTACACTCAATTTAATTAAGTATTTACAAGGTGGATTAATAAGTTAGACTCAAATATTGTTTATTTAGGTCTCTAGTTGAAGTTATTTCTTAAGTTCATCAACAATTTTTTTTAAATTTTCATTTACAGTGCATGATTACACCCCCAAAAGAATTTAAAAAAAAAATTTGAACGTCCAGTTTTTGAGGTCGTTCAAATCTTTTACCTTCAAAAATCCTAAATTATGAGCAAACAAATAAATATTGGTTTACTACTGGTGTAATAATGTGACATCATTTTATTCCTGCGGCGCTTTAAGACAAATATTACACACTGTAAAAAGAGAATTATTTGTGATTTAATAAAAAAGACTCCCACCAGTTGTGACACAATTATTTTACTATCATAAATTAAAATTTTAAACTCAATGATACTTCATTTAATTGGGCGTTACCAATGAACAAACCATTTTTTACAGTGTAGAACATCCTACCTGTAGGGCTTTCCGCTGCGCCGGCTGCAGAATCTCCTCCCCCAGCGGACGCGGAGATCGCAGCAGCGGCACCGGTGCCGGTTGAGTACTTCTTACGGCCGCTGTACTCGGTGCCGCTCTCGTCATCCCGGACTGTGGTGGCTCCCGATTGGATGCCGGAGTCTGAGGCGTAGTACGTCTGCTGCCACTCCGCCACCTTCACCACGCTGTCCGCCTCGCTCACTGCAGGGAGAGACACAGTCTGACGCTTCCTTGAAAAAGACTAAATGAAGTCCTTCGCTTGAGGCGGGAACCCAACCCCGGCCTGGATGAGGTAATCCACTCCCCAGCCGGTCCAGTGAGTCCTGAGGATCAGGCATTGATGGAGCCAACAGAACCACATCATCTGCAAACAGCCGAGATCATTGAACCCAAACTGGACCATCTCCGCACCTCCACTGCGCCTTGAGATCTTGTCCATGAATATCAAGAACAGAATCAGAGACAAGGGACGACCATGAGTCCAACACCGACTGCAAACGTGTCCCCGATTCTTTCTTTGAATTAAACCCCCAGATTTATTCAGTCGTGAATAAATCAGCTTTTTCTTTTTTTTTTATTTAGGAGTTTTTATCTAATACCTTTCTCTCTATAAATTCTTAGGCGTCGCAGTCAAGTCAGTACATCACAACCTTTGATCCAACTGATCAGCCATAACAGGAATCCACCTGCTTAATGTCGTGTCGGGCCCCCTTTCCCTCGTCTAACAGGAAGTCCAACAGGAAGTCCAACAGGAAGTCCAACAGGAAGTCTAACAGGAAGTCCAACAGGAAGTTTGGACCCATTCAGGCATAGACTCATTCAGAAGCTGTGGTGACACCTGAAAAGACGTTGGCCTGTTGTGGAGGGACGATACATCGCAGAGTGTCGGGCCATAAAGCCGCGTTCTCTGCCGTCACTTCATGAAACGCCTGAACAGAAGTGGTTATAGAGAAAACCAAATGATGCGGGACATTTTCAGGGACATTTAGTTTCCGATAGACGGTGATCTGATGACAAGCTGGCGTCGGATACACTCTCAGAGGCGGCGGGTATCCCCTCGTGATCACTGTGTTCATTAAATGAAACTTCATCGTTAGTGGTTCCATCTGTGAGACACCTGAGAACATTCTTCCTCCTGGATATTATTATTGTCACGCACTGCCACTCAAACTAACGGCTGACGTATTCGTCTTATTCCTTTTCATTTACAACACAGTCACGCTCTTCAGGGTGAGTTAAACCAAACCAAACACCTCCTCACCTATTTTCACTCTTCTGAACCAAAAAACCCGCAACTGAGCCGTAAGAAAACGTCTGAAAACGCCAAAAATCAAACGCGTGTAAAGAAATTGGATCATTTCTTATTTAACCGGTTGTGAAAATAAAGATGAGGCAGTATTATTTAGTATTTTTAAACATTTGTGGACTTTGTTTTCACATATTTCAGAACACTCGATCTTTGGCAGTATTGGGTACATGCAGTGACGGATGGGCGACGTGGGGTGGCCGCCCAGGGGGGCACCTAGCCCAGTGGTGGCCTGGCCCATGCAAGAATTTGCAAGCACACCTATATGTTCAGAAATGTAAGGCTGTGTCGGTTGCTGTGTTGTCTCATGGGGGCAACAACATTTTGGTTCTGTCCAACAAAGATTGGATATAAACCTTGACACAAATCAGGTTATAGAGGCACCATAAAAGTTTTCCGTATGGACCAGATCCTGAGCTCAGTGCAGGAATTTTTTTTCGTGGGGCGGCCAGGGTTCAGGGTGACAAAGAAATATTTAGAGAATTTATTTTTTAAGAACTAAAGTCTGCTGATATTAATAATTAAAAACAAACAGGAAGCTCATCTGAGCAAAGTAGACCAGGGAAAATCTGGTGAGAACTGGATTAAACTCTAAGATGGTTTATGTGTTTGATCTATATATGGAGTCTATGGAGTCTAAAGTCATGCTGATGTCATCCCCCATCAATCAACCCTCATGATTGGCGTATTTGTGCTTTACATTTGTTCAGCATATACTCTATACATATAACTAAGAGCTGGTGTTTCTGTTGACAGAAGACTTACTGTGCATGGACATCATGTTTCCTCCGCTGGTACCGCTGCCTTCACTGACCTGCAGACAAAGACAGAAACATGAGGTCAGCAGATTGTCTGCATGATTTTACTTTAATCTTTAAATTATATAATGTTGTATTGACTTCGATCGTCAGAAGTGACACAGTTCTGTCATGACATTAGAGAAAGTGCGATGTTGTCCCCTCTGCCTACTCCTATCCCCCCGGCACATCAGAGATGAGGACCCACCTGTAGACACAACGGGGCAAAGCTGCAGTTCAGGATTTAAAAGGTTTCATTTAATATACTGAGTCCCTGCTGAGTCCCTTAAGTCACATTGGAGTTCCTGAAGACACATCTGAGTCCCTGAAGTCACATTTGAGTCCCTGAAGTCACGTCTGAGTCCCTGAAGTCACATTTGAGTCCCTGAAGTCACGTCTGAGTCCCTGAAGTCAGATTTGAGTCCCTGAAGTCACGTCTGAGTCCCTGAAGTCACATTTGAGTGCCTGAAGTCACGTCTGAGTCCCTGAAGTCACATTTGAGTGCCTGAAGTCACGTCTGAGTCCCTGAAGTCACGTCTGAGTCCCTGAAGTCACGTCTGAGTCTGTGATGTCACGTTTGATTCGGCAAAGTCACTTCTGAGTCCCTGAAGTTAGGTCTGAGTCCCTGAAGTTAGGTCTGAGTCCCTGAAGTCACATTTGAGTCCCTGAAGTCACGTCTGAGTCCCTGAAGTCACATTTGAGTCCCTGAAGTCACGTCTGAGTCCCTGAAGTCACGTCTGAGTCCCTGAAGTCACGTCTGAGTCCCTGAAGTTAGGTCTGAGTCCCTTAAGTCACATTTGAGTCCCTGAAGTCACGTCTGAGTCCCTTAAGTCACATTTGAGTCCCTGAAGTCACGTCTGAGTCCCTTAAGTCACGTCTGAGTCCCTGAAGTCATGTCTGAGTCTGTGATGTCACGTTTGATTCGGCAAAGTCACTTCTGAGTCCCTTAAGTCACATTTGAGTCCCTGAAGTCACGCCTGAGTCTGTGATGTCACATTTGAGTCCCTGAAGTCACGTCTGAGTCCCTTAAGTCACATTTGAGTCCCTGAAGTCACGTCTGAGTCCCGTAAGTCACATTTGATTCCCTGAAGTCACGTCCGAGTCTGTGATGTCACGTTTGGCAAAGTCAGTTCTGAGTCGCTGAAGTCACATCTGAGTTCCTGAAGTCAGATCTGACTCCTTGAAATCATGTCTGAGTCTTTGAAGTTACAACCGATTTGCTTAAGTCACATCTGAGTCTGTGAAATCATGTCCGAGTCACTTACAATCTGAATCCCTCACAATCTAGGGTAAAACCAGAGAGCTGCTTAGAATGTGGTTAAAGGTCGAAGGACTCTCTCTAGTCTTTCTGATCACTCAAAGCGCTTTACAACACAAGCCAACATTCAGCCATTCACACCCCTGACATTAATGTCATATCTACTGGTGAAAACATCCATAAGAACCTTGAAGATGATCTAGAAGATGTTCTTTCATGTGTTGCTGCAGTTGATGCTGTAAAAAGAAATGATTTCCTTCTATAAAGTCAAAAAAAGGCCTGAGGAGCAGCAGTGAGCTCCACAATTACCAACGCCGTGAAAAGTGAAACGTCTGAGTGAACACCTGTCTACCTCCCAGAAGCAATGACAGGTGAAAGGTCACCGCGTCTTCACTTCCCCAGCCAGGATCCTTTGAGGCACTTCCTGCCGAGAATCCATGGTTCTCCGAGGAAGGTGAGGCTGGGGTGTGAGGCTGGGGTGTGATCATGAGAGTAGTCCACCAGTCCAGCTGGATCTCATGACATCTCATTATGACCCAGTAGACACCAGAACCAGGACTAGGATTTGATTTGATGGGTCATTTCAGCCTTGAGTTGGCTCAGAAGTCAGCGGAATGTTGATGATGATGATTTGTTGCTTCAGGACCAGGACGACTCAATTTGGTTGTCAACCAGTAAATTCTGAAGGAGAATGTCAGTTCATCAGTCTGTGAGGTCATGCGATGACAAAATGAGCCCAAGAGGAAGAGTAAGTCCACCTCTGAAAGGCTCCTCATCAGTGTGGACCAGAACCCCACTGAGATGCTGTGGTGGGAGCAGAGAAGATGAGTTCACACTCACAAACCCTCCAACGTGGTTTCAATAGACTCCAATAAAAACACACTTATCATCTAAATTGTGTATTCTGTGTTTATTCTGGTTGTTTTAAGACACATTCAGGTCCGACCCGGCTTAGTCTAAGAAACCCACCAGAATAGACCAAACCAGAAGGAGAAGGACCAAAACCTTCTCTAAGACCTGCATGCATCCCGCTGACTGGATCTCCAGCTGATTCTGATGGTTGACCGTCACTTTGTTTTTCTGTATCGAGTTCTTCGGCTCGTCTCCGCAATGTGAGGCTGCTGTGAGCTAATCGCATCTCCAAGGCGAAGCGATCTCGGTTCTGAAAGCCTTGTTTGTTCATTATTGAGCTTTTTTTCCACCAGCTGGGAAGAGAAGTAACATCGGGTCGATTTTAGCTCCACATCCTGCGCAATGTTATGGTTTCTGCGGCGTTTTTTCATTGTTCAACATCAGAGAGGATGTCGGCTCGATTCATGTGAATGATTAATAGTCAAATCTGCTCCGGTCCAGGGGGTCTGAACAGAGGGGGCGTACATTTACACTAAAGCCCACTCCAAAAGACGCTGCGTTATACTTGTTCACAGTAAATTCCACCATCACTGAGACTCTCTTCTGATTGGCAGACGGACAGGAGACAGTAGACTACCAGCCGGACCAGAGGCCCCCACAGGAAGTGTGAACGGAGCCCACAGGCCTTAGATCCCGCCCACCCGGGATCTGCCCAGAACCTCGTCACAAGGCCCGCCAACGCGGTGGAGAAGAAGAAGCCCTGCGGACCATCAATCCCCGAGGGAGCGGGCTGAGAATAGGTGTGAGGAAATTCTATTTAAATAAATGTTATTCGTTTATCTTACTACATTTCTTTCTGCTAATTATTGGTTTTGGATGAAGGTAGGGAGTCTCATAATGGAAAATATCTGTACTAGAAAGATATTTTCCGTAAATGATCATCAAATTATCGTGAAATTAGCATTAGCAAATGAGAATAGCATTAAATGTTTTCACTTAAGCACCATAAGACCAAACAAAAGGCTCTTTTTTAGCTAAGTTTTGCCGATTAAAAGCAATGAAAAGTAATTTATTTCGGCATGGTTTACCTAAAATCAGTATTTTATGGATCCCTCCGCTAAGTTAAGAATATTTGGCTTCTTTCTAGTGTGACTGTTTTTGCAGTGTAACCTGTTATGAAGCGTTTGCTCATAATATCCATCCTCTCTACGGATGGCCAGACTCTATTCCTCTCCTCTTCCTGTCCGTCACTCACTGGAGATGTGTGGAGAACCTTAAACTAATTAAATAGATGATTGGACTGGTATGTTTTCCATTTCACGCCGTAACTTTTAATACTTCATCCAAAAGGGGATGTTCTCGTGACGTCTGGTTCAGATGGATAAACAGGATACTCAGGGGGGGCAACGTAAAACCTTCAAGCTTCTACAGACTCTATTACATCACCTACATAGTCTATATACTATACTCTATACCTACATAGTCTTATACTCTACTCTATACCTACATAGTCTATATACTATACTCTATACCTACATAGTCTATATACTATACTCTATACCTACATAGTCTATATACTATACTCTATACCTACATAGTCTATATACTATACTCTATACCTATATAGTCTATATACTATACTCTATACCTATATAGTCTATATACTATACTCTATACCTACATAGTCTATATACTATACTCTATACCTACATAGTCTATATACTATACTCTATACCTACATAGTCTATATACTAT
>VRLP01008809.1:0-15229 GCA_009660295.1 Lophius piscatorius
CACACACACACACACACACACACACACACACACACACACACACACACACACACACACACACACACACACACACACACACACACACACACACACACACACACACGATGTATGCATGTAGCAGGGCAGATAGCAGATATAAAGGGGTGCATTATGGGACTGACCTCCAGCAGGCGTGGGGGCGCCTCTCTCTGACGGTCCTGCTGACAAAGAAACACAACGAAACGGAATGACCTTTGACCCCTCAGGCAACATTGCATTAAAAGGTGATGTGATCCGATGGTTCACGTTCTGTGATCCAGGTAGATGGAGGAGCTGAAGGAGTAGAAGCAACAAGAGTAGGAGGAGTAGATGGAGGAGTAGAAGGAGTAGTTGGAGGAGGAGTAGATGGAGGGGCTGAAGGAATACATGGAAGAGATGAAAGAGAAGACGAAGGAGCTGCGGGAGTAGATGGAAACCCTACAGGAGTACATGGAAGAGATAAAAGATAAGGTGAAGGAACTGAAGGAGGAGCTGGAGGAGGAGCTGGAGGAGTAGAAGGAGCCGGTGGAGCAGATAGAGTTGCTGGTCACTGAGGTCACTGGCTCGACCTTTGACCTGTCCGTCCGTCAGAAGCTTTGTGTTGTCTGTGTTCTACTGGGATCTGAAGC
The DNA here is from genome assembly GCA_009660295.1 of Lophius piscatorius. Taxonomy (NCBI): domain Eukaryota; kingdom Metazoa; phylum Chordata; class Actinopteri; order Lophiiformes; family Lophiidae; genus Lophius; species Lophius piscatorius. The sequence continues at coordinate 648 of VRLP01008809.1, forward strand.
TTCTCAGATTAAAGTCCAAAACATTAAGATTATTTATAGCTTATTTTCATGAAAGAGTTAATGGAAATAAAATGAAAATAATGAAACCAAATCAGTTTGAGCGGTTTGATATGCTCTTCGACACTTAACCTCTATAAATCTCTACATTCTGTCTCTATGCGTTCTGTTCATGGCGGGAGCTGCTCACCTTTGACCCCTTTGCAGGCGGACAGACACTCGTCCTCAGACAGGAAGTTGTTCTTGTTTGGCTTACATCCTCCGAACACAAACTCCACGCAGCTGTCTGTCTCTGCGTCGTAACGCCAGCGAGGAAATGAGGCGCGGCACAGACCCACCTTCTCCTGGACCAGGCAGAACCCTGACGGAGAGCAAACAGAACAACGGTTCAGTTCAACTCACCTCAGCCCGCAAACCTGTGATTCTTATACCAGCACCAATCTGAGCCGCTCATGAAGGTCAGCTGATAGACAGGAGTCAGACGCACAGTGACATCACCATGACATCATGGCATGCTGCCCATGAGGCTGTGAAGCCTCAGACGGTTCAGAGTGACCTCTATCAACAGGGACCAAATTCCTTGGTCCTCGAATGGACCCTTCAGAATCAGAACTGTACCATGGAGCAATGGAGGAAGGTAGTTTGGTCAGGTGGATCACGTGCTCCTCTAGACTTAGACTTAGACAGACTTTATTTGTCATTCAAATTCACACCATACGTTACTCGTCGGAAGGAAATTACGTGGCATTGGCTCGGAAAACATTTTCAAAGAAATGGGGCAGCAACACTTGTTGTACCTAAATTGAAATAGTGCAATAAATAGTTTTTAAAAAGCTCTACAGCATGCGGATGGTCGGATGAAGAGATAGTATATTTTATTTCTCAGTGGTTATTTTATATTCTTTTTTATTTCTTAAGGAGAGACAGAGACGCCATTTCCATTTTTCGCTATGTCCTCTTGGATGCTTTTTCCCACAATGCACTGCACAGAGGAAATGCAGGAACTGCTGGTAGCAGGAAACATGAATGACAGCCAGTGAACAAAGTTCAGACTTTGTAGGACTACTACTGAATCCTGACCTTCCTCTAAATGATGATGTAATCATTAACACACGGCAGAGGGTGTGTCTGGTAACCATGGTAACATGTCCATAAAGACGGCAGAGTCCCTCCCTACTCAGAGCACACGATCTGAGACCGGAGCCAACTACCCACAACGCCTCTGGGCCCAAGGCAGATTCTGTGTGCGTGCGTGCGTTTGTATGCGCGTGTGTCTGTGCGTGCGTGTGTGTGTGTGTGCATGCATGCGTGTGTTTGTATGTGTGTGTGTTCGTGTGTGCGTGCGTATGTGTGTGTGTGTGTGTATGTATGCGCGTGTGTCTGTGCGTGCGTGCGTGTGTGTGTGTGCATGCGTGTGTTTGTATGTGTGTTCGTTCGTGTGTGCGTGTGTATGTGTATGTGTGTGTGTGTGTGTGTGTGTGGCAGGTATTCCAGTCTGACCGGTTTGAGATGAGGTGTGGATCATTAGTTTGAAAAACCTGAAGTCACTCAACAAAGAAACACTTCATTCTGTTTATCGGTCTATAAATTGAAGAACATCTGATCGATCATTTTTTAGACTGGTCCGAGGACTACATTTCCCATGAACACTCACGGCTGGACAGCTCGGGACTGAGGACGAGGACGGAGACCTTGGCGTTGTCTGATTGGCCGTTGGAGTCGGTGACGGTCAGCTGGAAGACGTAGAAACCGGGCTGCAGGTTGGAGAGCTCCACCTGGTCAGGTAGGTTCATCTTCTGCACCATCAGAAATATCTTTATTTAAAACATATAACACATAACAACTTGTGCAAATCCTCATCGCTGGGCTCCACCTGTGATAAGCCCCGCCCTGCTGGGACTTAGCGGTTCTTACCTCCATCTTGACGGAGTGGTCTCCGCTATGCAGACTCCAGCTGTAGTCTGTGATGTGGGCGTGTCCCATCGCCAGGCTCTCGATGCCATTCAGTTTCACCGTTCTTGAGGGCTGGACGACCACGTCACGACCTGCGATGGCGATGGGCGGAACCTGCTTACCTGGAGACACAAAGACACACTTTTTGGATTTAAATCAATGATCAAAGATCCGACTGGATGAACAACATCAAGCAATTCAACACTTTTATGACTGTTGCTAGGAGACGCCTGTAGGGGGCATCCAGATAGAGACGCCCATCTGTAATGATTCATCCATCAACAACCAAACAAACCTAAACCAGTCCTCAGTCTCTGACGTCACTAGAGGACTTTTGGCCCACTCTTCTTTCCAGAACCACTTCCATGCAGAAACACTGAAGGGTCAGTGAGCAGGAACGGATCTTCTCAGGTCCACCACAAAATCTCAGAGGGGTTTAGGTCCACCACAACATCTCAGAGCGGTTGAAGTCCACCACGGCATCTCAGTGGAGTTCAGGTCCACCACAGAAGAATTTCCTCTTCTGCTGAGGATCTTTGTTTCATTCTATGACCTCACAGACTGATGACCTCACAGACTGATGACCTGACATTCTCCTTCAGTAAAAGCCATGTTTCCCTCAATGATGGCGAGTGCTTTGGTCCTGAAGCAGCAGGTCTGGTTTCCACCAGATAGAACGGGACCCCTGATTCATACATCTCAACTTTCACTCATCAGTCCAGAGAAGACCTGTCTTCATGTTCTCCTTGGTCAGCGGCAGCTTTTCTCCTCACCACTCTCCCATGAGGCCATTCTAGCCCAGTGTCTCTGGAATAGTGGAGCCATGACCTCTGACCTTTACTGAGTTGAGAGAGGCCTACAAGTTCTTGATGTTGTCTCCGGATTTCCTGGTACTTCCTGAATGAACCTTCAACGTGTTCTTGGAGGAATTACGGAAGGTGGTCCACTTCTGTGAAGATTCTCCATTGTTCCAGGTCTTCTCCATGTGTAGATGATTCGTCTCACTATGGTTCTGTGGAGAACAAGAACCTTATAAACAGCTTTGGAACCCTTCACAGACTGATGGATCTCAACCAGGTTCTGGGACTTCTGTTGATTTGGGCATAGTGTGCTGCTGGTGAGACCTAGGATACAACATCCTGCTCCTGGAGAGGTCTACTGAAGTGATGATGTGGTGGAACTGGGCTTGTGGTGATCATGTCTGGGTGGGTCTGGTCTAGCTGGATCCAGGAATGAGTCTCTAAGGGGGTGGGGTCACTGTCCAAAGGACGGACGCTCTGTCTATGGGATGGAGCCTCAACAGACGCGAGGAGCAACAGTCGACTTTTCCCGTTTTACTGTGACAGAAGAAAGGAACAGCTACACCAGCCGGCCTTCTAACGGCCATTAAAGTTCCTGTCCGGTGATATTGTTAATTAAAAACAACGATTTCTGATGTAACGTGAAAAATTTAGTTTTCTGGCTGTTGTTGACGCCGGTGAATAAAAATGTTTCTTTGGAAATAATTCCGTGAAACTGCGGATGGAGAGGGAGACATACAAATGAATGATCCTGATTTCTTATTAACATTATCTGTAATTTGACTATTTTCAAATTCCCTTGGTTTGTGCAGAATTCTATAAAAATGAGTAGATAAAATAAGAATAAATTGTCATGATACCTGAGATCAAACATGGCCCTCTGTGATTGACTTTGACACAGCTGCTTTAGAAGAGTCCAAGTGACTCACCTGATCCCTGAGGTCCTTGCAGGTATCTCAGGAACACGTCCTCCCTGATGAAGCTCTGGTATCCGACCTGGTTGACGACCCTGCACACGAACCGGTTCCTGTGAACGCAGTTGAACAGAACACAGGTGTGGTTGTCCGTCGCTTTCGCGGCTGGCGGCTCTACCAGCGCCAGGTTGCAGCGCGGGTCCACGCAACAAATGCGTTGGCACTCCTGCGCGGTGCGCACACGCGTGGTGGCCAGCGGAGCCGCTCCGTCCTTCACCGCGTCCTCCACGTCCAGCATGAAGTTCTCCTGACCGGAGCGGAAAGCGTCTGATCCAGCCGCGGCGTGCCGCGGGAGGAGGAGGAGGAGGAAGAAGAAGACAGGAGGCAGCAGGGGGGAAGAAGGGGATGGATGCATTCTCAACTGCCGTCAGGAGTGAGATTAGTAGGAAGAAAATAGTTTACCGCCTCCTGACGCGTCTCTTACCGCTCCACCGTCAAAGTCTCCGCGTCGGCAGAAGAAGCGCTCGAAAATAAAAACGTTTAAGATAAAATCAGCCAGAATTAAGAGTATTTGCTAGTTGTTCCTCCTCTTCCTCAGTTATGTCTCACCTGATATACAGGAAGTTAAGACAGACACTCCTTCAACATGCCAATTAGACCAGCGCGACGGTGACGTCACACAGGTGTGGCGACACTGGAAACAGTCTGTCATAGAATATATATTCATATATCTGACTAATTAAAAAAGTGAATCAATGATTTCATATTGATCAGATATTAAACACAAAATAATTATCTGCATGCTTTACCAGTCTTATATTATCTCCCCTAATACTTGAGACCATTATTTATTTATTTAGGTTGACTTTTATAGTTTTCAACATGCTGTCACAACTAAATATCAGTGAAAAATACCTCTTATATTACAACTTACACCTCTTCTGCTATTAATATTCAAATGGCTATTTAAGAAGAAAGACAAAATTGAACAACATTTCTGTATGTTTTTGAGTGTTTATGGCTCAATAGTTGGGTTTTCATTCAAAAAGTCGAACTTTATGATCACTACAGTGACTATTTGCACATTCTTATTGGATACTTAATGGCATTTTGGTGTTTGATTTCTTGAAGGCAGTGGCAGGAAAGTTAAATCTTTATATAATCTAACAATCTAATTTGCTTTCTTAAAAATCAGAGCCAAAAATCAGTGAAAATGTGTTATGGGTTGTATTTCAGAATGTTAGGGTTCAATAAGTATATTCATTAAATAATGAATAATATGTATATATCATATTTACGTATCATCATTATTTATATGAATCAATAAGCGGTTCACCTTCCAGCCAGGAGGGGCGGTATATGTTGAATCAGAAACGGAAGTGACATCAGTCGGAAAGTCTGATGTCATCCAATAAGAGCCTTCGTTAGGAAATTTAAAACCAAATTTGACATCGTTTTTTTTTTTTTTTATCGGTGAGGTTACTGAAGTTTAAGGTAAGAAAACAGTAGCTTTATTTGTCATATTGTGGTATTATAATGACGCTTGGACAAAAACATCATAATTTGAACGTTAAGGTAGTTCTTGGTGTGAAAGGACGCTAAAATAGACAATTTAGGGACGTTAGCTAGCAAAAACTAATGAAGTTATTTCTGTTTTATGCTAACTCTTCAGCCACTAACGTTCTAAATGTGAATTCAATGAATCTGTTATTCATTCTGACCCAGTTAAGTAGCTATTTGAAACAAAACCTAACTTTATACTGTTGAAACCGTAATAATGATTAACAAAGATGAATATTTTGTTTACACTTCTATACTGGCACAATGGGAGTTTTTACAATTATTAAGGGCCTCTTATATTTATAGTCAACAGTAAATCATCTACAATACCGCTCACAAACGCCGCATGATTTATGAAGAAGAAACTAAAAGTCAGGTTCACTTGTCTGCTTGTCCTGCTGGCTGGATTTATTTAAGGAACATCTGCTTCAGCTGAAAACTGCGCTCATGAGTTTGTCACAGGCAGATTTAAGAGAAGACCGAACTATCATGTCCAGTTATAATTAAATCAGTAAATCAGCTGCTTTACTCTTAAATATTGAAACTTATACCAGTAATTGAGTCAGTGAAATAACTTGAATTTGTCTCCATATTTAGTAATTGTTGCGTTCCGTCTTAAAACTTGAAGGGATTAATGTGACACTCATTTTATTTTGCGGAAGATCAACTAGAAGGGGGGGACCCGGTCGGCCCGCTGGGAAAGCTGCAGTCTCAAATCCACCTTAGCTCGTGGAGCCTCTCTGTGTGGAGTTTCCATGTTCTAGTTGCGTGGGTTCTCCTGCTTCCTCACACCGTCCAGGACCCCACAGTAGAGGTGAAGTGGTTACTAGTTGGTGTGAGTGGTTGTTTTTCTCATCTCTGTGAAGAACTGGAGACTTGTCAGATATGCTGATGAAGTGGAAGGGCCATCTGTGGACCTCCACCTTTACCCAGCGGTCCCCTTTTTTCAGTCAAGCCATGTCCAAAATCAAACTCACAACCGCTCCGTACAGCAGCTGCAAACATTCCACCCTACTCACTCTGGAATAGCTTACATTCAGAGTGTGGAGGTCCTGGAATGTCAGTGATTCCAGAGTGAGGAGATCCTGGAATGTCAGGAATCCCCTAGTGTGGAGGTCTTCTCTGAGTCAACCAGCTTTTAGTTCATGTCTGATTACTGATCATGACCCACGCCGCTGTGCTCTGATTGGTCCATCAGATTCAGGTGCAGTCATGGCTGAAGTGATGCCTGCTGGATCGTCTGCCTTCGCGCTGTGAGTGTCGTTAGTCTGAACGTTCAGGAGAAGAAATTAAACTGTAAACTTTTATTTTTTCAATTCTGTCATGATTCCAGGAAATTATTTCATGTTCTATCTGCTCCTACTCCTAAACCTGTTTCTCTATACGCTGTAGGTTGACCTGTCAGAGCGATCCTTCATCACAGATGCATCTAAACAGGGGGGCGGGGCCTGAGGAGGAGGGCGGGGCCAACCAGAGGAGTGCTTACTGTAAAGAGCTGTTGATGAGAGGAGAAACGGAGTTCAGCTTCGAGGAGCTGAGAACCGAGAGATACCAACAGATGAGAAAACAGCAGCTGGATGGTGTGTTCACTGACCTCCTGATGCGTTCACTGACCTCCTGATGTGTTCACTGACTTCCTGATGCCTTCGCTGACCTCGCGTCGCGTTCGCTGACTTTGGACATGTTTTCTTCTCCTGGTTCAGAGAAGCGCCGGTGTCTGAAGGTGCAGAAGGGACAGCTGAATCACGAGGTGGAGGAGAAGAAGAAACTTTTACTGTTGTCCAGGTCTGGACAGGTATGTGGCCCGGGTTAGGGTTAGCTGCTACAGAGAAACCTGGACCGGGACCTCGTGTCTTCAGGCGTGATGACACCTGTGAGCGTCCCTCTGATGGACCCCCTTAAAGTAATCAGGTGATGTCACTGTCACTCCCTGCAGGTGACTCCTGAAGGCCCCACCTCTCAAATCAGGGACTCTGGTCCAGCAGCGGCCTTCTTCCAGATATATGATGAGTCCAAGTCTGCTGCTGCACTGCCTGCTGGGTATTAACCACGCAGCTCCTGATGTTCTCTGTGACTTGGCAGGAATCGAACTCTCCGTGTTTCTTTTCTCCAACAGAGAGCAGCTGCAGGACGATGTTTTCCTCCGTGCCGATGAAAGAGGCCTTTGTCTGCAGATCCAGTATCCACGACCAGGTGAGCATGTCAGAAGACATGAAAGTCAACATTCAGCGTCTAGATAGAACCCTTATATGCCGATGGTCACATGATGAAAGTCGTCCATCAGTAGGATGTTTGTAGAAGATGTTGCTTCATGCTGATCTCTGTTTCCTGATCTCATCATCAGATCATCAGGGAGGGGCCCTCGAAGACCACCAGGTTACTGCGGAAACCCACCCCCCCATAATCTCTCAGACACCTAAGTCTGAAGCCAAGAAGAAGCTGAGTCCAATACAGGAGAAAAGTTTGGAGACCAACTCTCTGGCCTCACAGGGAGGCTGCAGTCAACTTAGAGAAAACCTGGAGGAGATGGAGACCACTCTCTCAGCTGGTGAGCTGAGCCTGAAGCTTCATTTAGACGCGGAGACGAGTAGTAATGCAGATTCCGGATCAGTTGGTAGTGGGCTAGCAGCCCAACGTTGACCCGTGCGGACCACACGTTTCTGTCAGTGGTTATAATATTATGGCTGATGAAGGCATGCTTGTGGCGTCAGCTCGCTCCCTGCTGTCCGCTCTTCATTTGACCACCTTCACTGGTCTACTCTGAGCTGCCGTTTGAACACTTGTGCCTTTTCTCTACCAGGTGGTGGCGCCGTGGATCCCTGTGAACCCGACCTGCGGCGGACACTGCTGGACCTCTGCGATGTCACTTCCTCCCCAAACTTCTGCTCAGAGTCCCGCCCACTTCCTCCTGTGGAGGAGCAGAGCTTTCTGGAGCTGGGTAACAGATGGAGTTCAATCTTCGGTCTTGATGTAGCTATTGGATCGGTACCGTCTTTGATTAACGAGAAGCGTTTCTAACGGAATGAGTCAACGGACGAATTATGACCCAGAGATTCCTTTAACTGTTCCTCCTTTCTGAGGTGAAACGGATGTATAATTCAATTGAACCCCACTCCCTCTCCTCTCCTCTGCGCGCTCACGCTCCCCTGCGGCTGAGCAGCTTCTCCCTGGCGGCGAGGCTGGCTTTTAGATGTGGGCGCAGCGGCTCCATCAATTTTTCCTCCCTCCACCTCCTGAGGGGGCAACTTTGAGGGAAATGGAGTTTTGACTCACGCGTGGTGGTGGTGCTGTTTGTGGAGGTCATCGCCCTCTCGCAGCGTTTACACGCCGTCTGTTTCTGTCTGTCTGTTATTTCCTCGCCAATTTCTTTTTTGAACACAAGGAAGCAAAATTGGCCGCTCCTCACATTTGAAACTGGTCATCCTCGATTCAATATCACTCGCAACGGCGCCACATCTCTCGCCGTGTGTGAACCGATAAGCAGCGACGCCCGCTGTGGAAGGCGTTGTGAAAATAAGTGCGATGAAAGGAGAATGGGCCTTTGGCTGTTTGAATGGTCCTACATTTGTACGGACTTTTAACCGTCTGGTGTGCGTCGTTACATCCCGATGCATCGATGTCCTTCATCTCATTTATCCAGCTATTAAATCTGACATCCATCAAATGTAAGAATGTTAAACTCTCATTTACAGGAGCAAAGTGACGACATTTTAATGTGATAGAAACCAGGAAACATCTGAACACTGTGAGGTAGATCCTCCTCCTCCTGACGGACAGCGACCACAGGTGTCAATCACCCGTCAGATGAAGTGGCCGTATGACGTCTGAGCCCGCCCACACGAGTGTCTCTGACTCTTTCGTGGAAAATAAGAAACCTTCAGAACATTTCTGATAAGCCTTCACAGATGATCCTCATCAGGAGGTTACAGTTCAGGTGTTCTCTTGAGAAGACACCTGAACGTCCTTCTGCTCCTCACATCTGCAGCCTGGGCTGAGAAGTAGCTGATGATTCGTTACGGATCTCATGATTGAAGAGGAAAGTTGATCTTCAGCCCCTTTCAGCTGATGTCACAGCGAGGAGAGAAACCTAGAGCCGGAACATCATCTTCTCTGAAGCACATTAGAATGATTGTTTTATATTTATCTGATGTCTCCTAAAAACGCCCCACTGCGTCCGTGAACCTTTATATGTTGTCTACACCTCTAGAGTTTTGTTTCAGAAGGAAACACTGTTAGAACCTCTCCACCAGAGGGTCCAGCTCCTCCTTCATGACTTCCCTCAGGAGCTTTGAGAACGTGGCTGTGAGACGAGGGCTGTGTCTGAAGGTGCTTCTGTGTTTCATCCACCAGGGGGCGAGATTTTTCACATCAACTCGAGAGTCCAGGATGGAGGAAGTTTCTCCATCTACATAGGAAACAAAGAGGACACCTCCCTCTTCATCAAGGTGACCCTTTATTAACTAACCTGGACTGTTTTGCGGCGTGAACCTGGACTGTTTCGCGGCGTGAACCTGGACTTGATATTTATGGTCAAATTTATATAACCAATTATTATACAGACAAATTCTTATTTTACTGATTTCCTTTGCATACAGGTGTGATATTCATTTATTAAACATAGAGAAGCACATTTCTAACCATTATTGAATAATCATTATTATTCATAATGATTAGAAGGATATAGTGCATCTTAAAGCGCACCAGCTGGTCTCCATGGTAACAGGAAGTAACCAGGTCTGTTTCCTGCCTCAGGTGGATGATGCTGCTGTTCCTTGGGATTTCCATCAATTCCAGTGTCTGAAGACCATCTCACCAGACTCCGCCCACAATCTTCCTCTGGTCCGCTGCTTCCTGTTCCTGGATGGTTGCATCACTGTATACACCACCTCCAGCCGCCAGCTCCTCTCTGTGAGTCACTTCCTGCGGCAGATTGCACACTCGCCTTCCTTACAAAGAAGTATCTGAATATGTCCAATATTAGATATTACTACTGGTGTAGAACATTGGAGGGAAAAAGGATCTTTAAGCAATTTAGTCTCTCAATAAATTAAAGGAATGCTAAAATCAAACTACTTTTGAACAACATAAACGAGAGAAAAGAAATACTGATTCACCACAACTTTATAACCACCATGGAGCTCTCAGTGGTGGACAGCAGCAGAAGCATGAATGTTTCCAACCACTGAAGAACTGGAGCACCCAACCAGACTCGTAGTTCTGGAGATTTTCTGACCCAGTCCTCTAGACATCACAATCTGGTCCATGTCAGAGTCTCTCAGATCTTCACGCTGATTCTTTTTTCCTGATTCTAACGTCAACCAGAGCAAAAAATGTTCACCTGCTGCCTGATATGTCAACGGCAACCAGGTAATATATCCCACCCACTGACGGGTAACACTGGAAACCAGGTAAACATACCCCACCCCCTGACTGGTATCAATGGTAACCAGGTAATATATCCCACCCCCTGACTGGTATCCATGGTAACCAGATACTATATCCCACCCACTGACAGGTAACCATGATAGTTGATGTTATTCTGAATTCACCTGCGGTGGTTGCAATTTTGTGGCTGAGCAGTGAATATCTTCGCCTCTGTGTGTCTCAGGAGCTGACAGGATGTAGTGAGGCGTTTGTCAGCTGCCAGGTCGTTGGGTTATTGAATCTGGTGTCACAGCTGCACTCCTGCAGGCTTCTGCACGCAGCGCTGCAGCCACACAACCTGGCCTGTAACAGGTAGGTACAATCCAGGTTCACACAGTGAAACAGTCCATGTTCATATAGGGAAATGCATGCTCGTTCTCGTCCCCCAGAGGTTCCGATTGGGTCTTCCCAGTGGACTGGTCCTCCTCGTTGGACCTGAACCTCCAGCAGGACATCACTTCGGTCAAGCAGGTCCCGTCAGCTCAGGATTACGTCAGTCTGGGTCTCCTGGAGCCCGACGATCCGCCTCAGCTGGTACTCCATAAAACACCCTTTCCTCGCCTTCAGTAGCAGGATGGGTTTGATATAACTCCTTCCCTTTTCATCTGTCAGGTGGACCTGCTGGGTGTGGCTGAAACGGTCCACTTCCTCCTGACTGACAGCAGGATGGTGGCTGTTAGAAACGATGGCGGCTGGATGGCGGAGAGGTTCAGCGGAGAGGAACACAGGTACTGTCTCAGATCACTTAAACCTGGTATATTCCAAGTGTAAACCTGGACTAAGTCTGCTTGAACTCATGCTCTCCAGGATGTGGAGGAGGTTCTTCAGGTTGCTGCTGAATGCCCGTGGTCGCTCGTCCTCCTCGGTGCTGTCAGAGCTGAAGGGGCTGTTGTCGACTCGTCACCACTGACTCCTTTGTTTGTCGTTCTGTTTCTGTTTACATCTAAATAAATCAAGTTCTTCTAAAGAGGAGTTTTCTATTTTTGCTCTGAGTGGCGCAGAATGTTACCCACAATGCATCTGGAGACTATCGCGAATATCAGTAGATTGAAAGGATAGCCGAAAAGAAGAGGTTTGATCATCTGTTCAGTCCCTCACAGAGTCAAGTCGGGTTTGACGGCAGTCTCCTTACGACCGGTAAGCGGCGCTCAGCATCCCGTCACATCTGAGAGGGTCTGTAGTCGTCGCTGATGAGGGATGATGTTCAGGGGGCGGAGTCAGACTGTAGTAGTCTGATGAGGGATGATGTTCACGGGGCGGAGTCAGACTGTAGTAGTCTGATGAGGGATGATGTTCACGGGGCGGAGTCAGACTGTAGTAGTCTGATGAGGGATGATGTTCACGGGGCGGGGTCCAGCGCTTGTTCCCCAGTCACATTTCTCTGCGGTGGTGTGACATGAAAGCCACCGGGTGGCCTTAGGAAGAGTGCCAGCAGAGAAGTGGAGGAACAGAGCACACAGCGGCGCTCAAGCCCGTTGGACACCGGCAAATGTTTAAAGTCATCCATGTTGAAAACAGTTTGTTGGTTCTATTGCAACCACGCTTTTAATATGCCTGTCTTAAAAAAATAAGATTAATTTATGCACAACCACACTGTTGTTGACAAACATCACTTTGAGAAAATAAATTCTCTGCAAAATATTCCTTCATAATGGCCCGACCTTCTCCTATGGACGGGAAGTGTCTCTAGGTTCGTGTCTGAAGGTCCTCAATCCTCACGTGTTGCAGAGGCTGAAACGCCAGAGAGGTGCCAGATGATCAACTAAAAGCTCCTCTGTTACCCTTTTCTTCTTCTTCGTCTCTGAGGAAGTCCTGAACCGCTGAGTGTCATTTCACACATTACGCCTGAATCATTTCAGGTAGTGAGTTGGGTTTATTGAGAAAACCTTTGACTTCATGCCTTAGATTGATGTTCTGCTGAGTGAGTGGAGTCTTTCTGTCTGTTGAGTCACCGGCTTCTGCTGCCTGAGGGGAACCGGAGACAAGCTGCAGCCTGCAGACGGACGAGAACCTCCTCACTTTGTCTCTCTGGAGCCTCCAGAGAGACAAAGTGAGGCTTGTCTTGAGGCCCGACCCATAATCAATAATCAGAGTAACAGACTCGCTTATAATCCACGCATGACTGTTTAGAGAAGCAGAGATTATTTTATAATTCAGACTTAATCCTTTTTCTGTATTATTAGATGGTACTGCCTATACATGTGCTTTTAATTTGAAAGGTTACTTCCCTTCTTTTTTGCCTTTATTTGTAGAAACTAGATTCAATTCATCCAACTGGCTTATTTTTGTTCAATTTTTAGTGATTTGTGCTTCGGTATCTTACGGAGAAAAAGTCCCGGCCTTAACTCCACCTCTTACCTTTGGGTCTCACCTGGGAGCAGGTGAGCTGAAGAAGAGCTGTGGGGGAGGGAGAGGGTGTGAGTGTTTATGGAAAAGGGGGAGGAGAAACGAGAAGCAGGGAGAGAGAGAGTCGGGTGTCTGAGGAGGAGAAGCAAGAGCCGAGCAGAAGGATCGCACCTGGACTCTGCAGGATCGGTGAGTGTCGACATGTTTAAGAACCAGACAAGTGGGTCCATGGAGGTTCTGACTTAGTGGTGAAGATTAGAACCCTTTCCAAATCTCTTTGTGGAGGAATTACGTCTCATTCTTCTCTCCAGAACCGCTTCAGTACAGAAACACTTGAGGGTTAGTGAGCAGGAACGGATTTTCTCAAGTCCACCACAGCATCTCAAAGAGGTCAGGACAATGTCTGGACCTTCAAATGTGGACTTACTCGTCTCTAGGGGATCATTGTCTCACTGCATGACCACACAGACTGATTACCTCACAGATCATCAGATGAGGAGGGAAAGGTTTCCAAGATGGAGGTGAGAGCAGCTCTGCTGGATGGTTTAGAGACGGTGGTTCTGACCAGAAGACAGGAGGCAGAGCTGAAGATGTTCAGATGTTCTCTGGGAGTGAGGAGGAAGGACAGGATTAGAAAGGAGACATCAGAGGGACAGTCCAGGTTAGACGTCCTGGAAACAAAGTCAGAGAGGACAGATTGAGATGGTTCTGACCCGTGAAGAGGAGGCATAGTGGATCTACTAGTAGACGCTGGAGATGGAGCTTCAAGAAGGAGAAGGAGAAGACCAAAGAGGAGGTTTCTGGATGTGGTAAGGCAGGAGAAGATACAGATGAGATGGAGACGGATGATGTGCTAAGGAGACCGCTGAAGGGAACAGTTGAAAGAAGATTTGATAGTTTTTTCTTCAGAGAGTCTGACAGCTGCTATATTAGCATTAGCTTTTAGCTAGCTTAACTGCTATTATTGAGAGTACACTAGTTGAATTTCTGACCTTCATGGTTCAGTTGTTGTTATTTTCCATCTGTGATGTCACAGACTGGATGATGTATGTTTGTGTTTACTTATATTTTCATACTTCAAGTGGTTGGGTACACTGAGGCTGAGCAGTTGTAGACTGTGTGTTCAAGTAAACACATGGCTGTGGGTTCAGGTGGAGGCATGACTGCGTGTTCAAGTAAACACTTGACTGTGTGTTCAGGTGGAGGCATGACTGCGTGTTCAGGTAGAGACATGACTGCGTGTTCAAGTAAACACTTGACCTTGTGTTCAGGTAGAGACATGACTGCATGTTCAGGTGGAGGCATGACTGTGTGTTCAGGTAGAGGCATGACTGCGTGTTCAGGTAGAGGCATGACTGCGTGTTCAAGTAGAAACATGACTGTGTGTTCAGATAGAGACATGACTGCGTATTCAGGTAGAGGCATGACTGCGTGTTCAGGTAGAGGCATGACTGCGTGTTCAGGTAGAGGCATGACTGTGTGTTCAGGTAGAGGCATGACTGCGTGTTCAGGTAGAGGCATGACTGCGTGTTCAGGTAGAGGCATGACTGCGTGTTCAGGTAGAGGCATGACTGCGTGTTCAGGTAGA
>VRLP01008810.1:0-15222 GCA_009660295.1 Lophius piscatorius
TATGATGTGTTTATGTAAAACAATAATCAAGATATAAACAAGTCTAGCTTAAGTACAAGGAAATCTGCGTTAATAAGGCATATCCATTAGATTTGTAGCAGACCGCATCAGTACATGTGAAACAATCCATCTTATTAAACTGGATGAGGTAAGAAATACATACATAAATATTTGACAGTAGAAAAAAAAGGGAAAAACTATCTTTGAAGTGATGTTTCTATTAATGACCGCTAGATGGCAATGTGTTACTGCCGAACTGTCCAAGACAGACAAGCTAAAAAACCAAGGTTGCTTATTTGAACAGATTACAATAACATGTTTTATATAATTGAAATGGATATTTGGTTGAGTTTCTAACTGTATGAATTGTGAAATGAAATGAAAAAAACTTAACATAGAAACAGTCTTTTTGTTGATGAGGTTCCAATCAACACAGTCTTCTTGAGTTTTAAAACTTTAACTCCAATGAGCTCTGGCAGGTCATAAAACAACAGGAGTTGGGTTGAGGTGTCGGTCATCGATGTTTTAGTACATCTTAGATTCTAACGCCACAACACAGAACAGGATCTCTGACCTCGGGGGGCAAATGGTGAGATAAGCCTGTCCTTCTCTTGCTGTGAGAAAAACCAGAGGTGGAGATGTCTCGCTACACCATAATAACTTACAAAAGAATTGGATCTCTTTTGCGTCAAGATACAAACATGAACATTATGACAGCTTCCCCCCTTTCTCCGTGTTTGTAGACTTTCTCCATACAGAGCAACAGGACACAACGATTCCCGTTTTAAGCACACTTCAACACGGAAAAAGAATAACTTAGATGGACCTACTGTTAAGAACTTATTATGAGTAGAGTTAGGACCCTCGTGCAGACACACGATGGAGGCAGAGCTGGTACAAGTGAAAAAATTCATTCCACAATCCAGCAGGGGTCCACAAACTGGCAGGGGTCAAGATCAGGTGCCAGAACCAAGAAAATCATTGACAAATACACTAGTAAAAAGTACACAGGAAAACACAAGAGAAATAGCTGGAATGTGGGACGACAAAACATCAACGACGAATTGTCCCAGAGGATGAGCATAACGAAACTATAAGACACAGATGGAGAGGGGGACACAGGTGAACATGATTGACAGTCACACATAAGGAGAATAGAATCACAGCACAGACACAGAGAGGGAAAGGAGCACAAGTGACACACGCAAAGACGACACGAATAAATAAATGAAGAACAATTATACAGATAAACATTCTAAAGAGGCAAAACATTAAGGAAACATGACAGTAATTATAAAACTAACTAAATAACATACATATCACTTTCAAAATAAAACAGGAACACCAACCAGAATGATGATGATAACCTTCACAATAAGAGAATCAATACTTAATTAACACATAGTCATGACACCTAGAAGGGCACCTATACACATCCAAAAGACACAAGTTTCTCTATGGCAATATAGAAAATCAAGAATGCAAGAACTCTGCTTACCCAAACTAACTTTGCTTCTTACATAAGAAGCCTCACCCTTTAATTTGAAGAATTTGGTAGAAAGCAAACAGCTCTTAAAGGAATGTTCAATCTGTTTTCGCTCTTGCTCTTCCATCAAAAATCCAATGTACGGAATGCGAATAAACCCACCATGTAAGGTCAGTCTTCCCCGGATCAGCTACATGAAAGTATAAGTTGTTCTCTCCTGCTTCAGAGCATGGCGGGGAAATGAACAAGGCAGATGCCCAGGAGTTAATTTCAAGGTGCACAGTAGTGTGTGCGAGATCATGCTCCAAAATATGCATTGTCAACATTTAACGTGCAGGGATCCTACAAGGAAACTGCAGGGAGAAGCAGTTGTGGTAACAACCATAGAGTAGGCAAACAAGAAGTTAAGCTTTCCTCTACCTATAGTCAACACTCGTTGACTATAAGTCCTGAATAACTGCTCTGAGATACAAACACCAAGTGCAGCATCTCTTCATTCCCCCGTGATATGCTGGGAAAATAACACCTCTGGATCTGGACAATGACATCGTGTCTTTGCTATGTAGAGAAATTCTTAGGGTCCATAAGGTCCATGAGCAGATTAGTGAAAAGGAAGGCCTTGGAGGTGTGCACGGACAACTGCAGGGGAACAGCTACAAGTCATCTGCCCAAGAGGACAGTCATGCAAGTCACCTACAGCCGTACAACAGTCAAATTAAAGTGAAGTAGATGTTTAGTCAAGCACTTAAGTGTTATCACCAACAAGAACCAATTCTCTCAGATGGCAGAGACAGCCTAAGCCAAACAGTCGTCATTTGCACTGCCGACCATCACAGGCTTGCACAATCAGTGGAGGATGTTATATTTCTTCAGATAATGGAGTTCCACCAGGACAGTTCCAACAGCTTTGTTGGAAACTTAGTTTTTCATTTTCCAAGACAGAAGCGGCCTAACACTAGAAAGCTCGTGACTGCCTTTTTTGATTTCGACGCACACTAGAATAACAGCCACAGAGGAAGGTCCACTTCAGGCTGTGATGTTCTCTTGGGTGTGATCAAGGGTGGTTTACATTAAACTGGTCAAGGCAATGAGTGCTTGCAGCTTCATCATACCCTGCAAAGATACATTCAAATTCATGAGAAGGCTACATTTGGAGCCTTTTTTATATATATATATATATATATATATATATAAATGTTGTGCTTTTACAAGAAAAAAGGGAAGCGGAATGCCACTGCAGATCTGTTGCAATATCTGGACAGGTCAGAGGAAAGATTCCTGGAACAGAGGGGCAGGGACCAAGACCAAACCTGGCCACTGCCATGCACCAGAAAATCCATATTATGGATAAAAATGCGAGCGCCCTAGTTGAACTGATGGGGACGCATGATGTTGGTGCTGGAGGGGAATAACAGCAAGATTGCACATTGCACTTTTCAGTACTTTTTGTGCCTTTTTTTTTTTGGGGACATTTTTGTTATTATTTTTAATTATGTAATTGCTTTTTTGGTATTTTCAGTATCTTTTTACACTTGCACTTTATGTTAATAAAATCAAATTTGTGAAGAGAGAGGCCTACTTTGTCTTTAATCAACAGAGAGTTTGTACAGTATTAAATGCGGGCCTCGTTTATAAGAAGTTCTTGAAGTATGCTTACATGACATATGTCTATATATATTGTAAATACATTGCAGGGATGTAAAGAAATACCATATCTTATCAAATGGCAATCACCCAAGCATTAGTTGTGTTTAAACTTCTTCCACATAAACAGTTGAGAACAGACTGTCTGCTTCAGTATGTTTAATGAAGAATTAGAAAAATGTTCATGTTATTACAGTTTCATCAGATAGAAGAACATGCCATCAGTAAAAAGAAAGGGAATGAAATCACTTGTCCACAAGGTTAAAATACTCCATCAAAAATGCCCTAATAACAGTCCTTTTTGGATTACCAAGTTCAGGTAATGCTTGGACAGGATGCTGCATGTTTACATGTCTCCTAGGAGCTCATCAGTGAAGTAATCACCATGTTCCCTCACAAATATTATGAAGTACACAGCAGGTGACTGCTGTGTACTTCATAATTTCATTTTAACATTTTCTTGCTCAGCCCCAGCTTGAAGTCATTTATTTTTTCGAGGGATCTCCATAGTCCTTAAATCGCCCAAAATTAATTTCCACTACCGATCCAGCATTAGTCAGCCTGTAGTTGTAGTTGGGGTTGTGCCAGCGTTCGAAAAGGGTTTCATGAGCCACTTCTATATGGGCTAGGCTGGGTCACCGATAAGATAATGTCCAACATCACGGCCAGAGATGTTCACTTTGTTTTGCCCCAGTAACTGTCCATCACGTAAAACTTCCCACAAATGAGTGTAACGAAGATCTCTTTCATCGTGCACACTCACTGGGGAGCCAACAAACACATCCAAGAAAAGTCCTTTGCCATCCACAACTGCTTACAGAACAACTGAATGACATCCTTTGCAGTTGTAGTAGTCTCTACGATATTCCTCTGGGGCAGTTATTGGAATATGTTTGCCATCTATTGCACCCTGACACTGTGGGACTATCCAACGGTTATTGAAGAATGTGGCCAATTCCATTAACTTTCTTTCATCAGGAATCGTGATGTGTACAGGAAGAAGCACCCTGATGACTGCATTGCAAAATTCCTGGACACACTTGAACATGGTGTTCAGGCCTACCCCAAAAATATGTCTAATGGTCCTCTATTCACTGCCGGTAGCCAGTTCCCAGTATGCAGTTGTGACCCGCTTTCGCACTGGGACACACAAGCTGTCTATACTATATTTTAATTGTTATTATTGTACTTTCCAGTCAACATTTCTCTGATTCTGTCATGTGTCCAATCAACCAACGGCTGTTAGGAATTACTTTTAGATTTGACTTTTTGGGCTGTGTGAGGGGGGACTTGTGTCCCCCCTCACCAAGCCAGTCAAATCTACTAGGAATTTGAAAAACATCAACCAAGAAGCCATGACAATCGACCTCCAGCATCTTCCTTCTGTAAACGTTGTATCAACCCATTGGCTGATACAAAGTTTTGTCCACTGAGTGGACAAAACTGAGTCAATCCACTGAGTAATGACTCAGTGGATTTCTACAATTACTCCCTGAGTAGCATCCTGGATTGTCACGCCCCCATAAAACTAAAACAGTCACTTTCTCCCGCTCAGCCCCCTGGTTCACCAGCGAGCTACGGAAAATGAAGGCAGCTGGGCGTGTCCTTGAGCGGCATTACAAGCCTTCAGGTCTCACTGTCCACAAGCTATCCTTTCGAGAACATCAAAAGGCCTACTCAAAGTCCCTTAGAGAGAAATGTTCTACTCGAACATTATCAAAACCAGTCCTGGAAATTCTAAGCAACTGTTTTCCACTATCAACCATTTTCTTAAACCACAAAGTCCCCCACTTACAGAAATTAAAGAAGAGCACTGTAATAATTTCATGGCTTTCTTCAACTCGAAAATTGACTATATCCGTTCTGTCCCTTCTTGTCCCTCCACTCTACCAATCCAGTTTGCTAAACTCACAGTTTGAGATCTCCCAGCCTCTAAAGTGCTTCCCAGAAATTTCACAGCAAGAGGTTGAGGTTTTCATCAGGACGATGAAACCCTCCAACAGTGCCCTCAACCCCTTTCCTACAGCCCTAGTGAAAACTAACATCTCTCTTATCAGTCCCCTGATTACCGCTGTAATAAACTAATCCCTCCAGGCTGGCTTTGTTCATCTATAATCAGACCACTCCTCAAAAAAACCCGGTCTCAATCCAAAAATATTTGCAAATTACGGGCCCATTTCCAAACTCCCATTCCTCTCCAAAGTACTGGAAAAAGTAGTTGCTGCCCACCTCCAGGACCACCTCAAATACAACAACCTCTTTGAAACCTTTCAGTCTGGTTTCCGCTCCGCCCACAGCACAGAAACAGCTCTGCTTAGAGTCACAAGTGACCTACGGATGGCAGCAGATGCTGGTTAACCTTAACCTCCTTCCCCGGACTAAACTCATCACCATGGGTGATTTGGCCTTCTGTTCTGCTGTCCCTCGTCTGTGGACTACCCTCCCTGACCATCTGAGGGCTCCACAGATGACTGACACATTTAAAAAAGGACTTAAAACTTTCCTTTTTAGTAGAACCTATAACTTTTAATTAACATAGCTGCTTTTTGGTCATATTTTTATTTAATTATTATATTTTTTATAGATGCTTTTATATGCTTTTACTTTGTAGCACTTTGAGATTTGATCCAAATGTAAAGTGCGTTATAAATGAAGTGTTTTATTATTATTATTATTATTATTACATTTACCATCGGATCCTAATTAAGCTTAAAAAAGCTTTAATAATAAGTTTGATGATTTTCCGAAAAGAAGATTGATATTTGACTACGACTCTGCGATACCTATAATTACAACTTCTATGGCCTCCTCAGCTGTAAATTATTGTCACCTGTTGCCACCATGGACTCAAGGTCATGCTGTGTCTGCCCGAAATTACCAAATATGGAAGCATGGTCATGGTGGGAAATTAACAAAATGGAGGATAGTAGGAATTACGTGACTGTGATGATGTCATCACAACACGTGACGTTGCAGGTGCTGATTGGAGGAGGGGGAAGGGGCTTAAAGAGGGGGTTCCCTCACACTTCCTCATTGAGGCGGGACTTCCGGTGATGTGCCGATTCTGATTGGACGAGGGGGCGGGCACCCTGAGAATGTGACGTCACTTCCCATTGATTACGTGGCAGCTTCTGATTGGGCGAGTGACAGGTTTTTGATGAAAGGTATTCTTATTCCTTCCAACCAAAACATCCCCCATTCCTCATTTTCACATGTCCAAACCATTTTAATCTGGCCTCTCTTGCTTTGTTTCCAAGACGCCTAACCTGAGCTGTCCCTCTTGTGTGCTCATTTCTAACCTTGTCTATCCTCATCATTCGCAAAGACCATCGGAACATCTTCAACTCTGCCACCTCCAGCTCTGCCTCCTGTCTTTAGGTCAGAGCCACTGTGTCTAAACCATACAGCAGAGCTGCTTTCACTAGTATATGATGTTTTCTCATTTACTGCTGTAACATAATAAATGAAAATCAATGAAAAGTAGTACATCAACTTGTTGCACTTACATATGTGTCGTATCCATTTGCTAATTATTTTGCATATGCTGTGAATAGAAAACAGTCAGGATGTTTAAGCAAGAACCTTCTTCCACTAAAATTCATTATTTTCTGTTAATTAAAAGACCGATGTACTGAATATATACCATGTTTCAGAAAATAATGCTCCATTAGTCCAAGAATGTTTTAAGTTTCAAAAATCAACAAAGTCAAATAGACGGAACTGAGATTTCTATATGTATTCCGACACCTTAGAGAACGTTCTTATGCTCCACTGTAAAAGAAATACTGTTGCAAGTCTTGTATTGAAAAGGTTGAGTACAATATTGCAACTACAATCAGTAGCCTATGCAAAAATATCCCCCATGACTGTTGATTTACCATTAATAGTACTGATAATATAATCCATTTATTCATTTATTTATTAATACAACAGGAATTAACTATCAGTTAAGGTAGAGCTCATCGGAATTGCATAAGTTGTTGAGGACTATATCATGTTTTTTTGCATTATGGAATGATCTAGTCATTATTTTCTCCATTACTTGATTTTTCTTGCCTGAAAAATAATGAAAAATGCTATCAAAGTTATTCATAGCCCAAATTGACACATTCACATTGTGAGTTTTGCAAAACTACAGTACAAACTTCAATATTATTAAACTATAACGGTGCACAGCACCCAGCTTAATAAAAAAAAACTCTCATGGCAGCTGTAGTCCCAATTTTAATGTTGTGGATAAATTCTGATCCCAGGTTTGAGCTTTTTATGAGATTATATCGCAGTGGTTGTTCTTAAGTTCATAATTAAATTACTTATTAACCTGAATCATGGTTTTTACATAAAATATCTTCATTTATGAATAGGTTCGTCATTCGTACCAATGCTGTGCTTGGGAAAAATGTAGTCTTTCAATTTCTAACAGCAATTGTAATAAACTTCTGCAATTTTCTTTATTCATTATGTGACTTAAAGGAAAGTAACATAAAATTAAGGAAACCATAATCTAAACACAACTGTACAGCTGATGAAAGCATGGGTCCTGCAGTGGATGGATTCTCAGAGGATAAAATCATGTTTTTAAGCCTGCTAATATTCTTCTTTCTTCCTTCCGAAGTTGGATTTCGACAGAAGGGTACAACGGATATTCTGTAACCATAGACGGGGGGTTACATTTCCAGATCCTTATCAGGCTTTAGGGTGATCACTGATGCTTCAATCTTAAACATAAAATGTCGTTCCTTGAAATGTGTTAAAAAAAACAAAACAACAACAAAAAAAAGAGGTTCGATGGAGAATAGGAGAAG
This sequence comes from Lophius piscatorius, assembly GCA_009660295.1. NCBI lineage: Eukaryota > Metazoa > Chordata > Actinopteri > Lophiiformes > Lophiidae > Lophius > Lophius piscatorius. The sequence continues at coordinate 7,936 of VRLP01008810.1, forward strand.
AGGAGGCGTAGAATGAAGATAGAAGAGAAAGAGAAGGGATAATAGATGGAAAAAGGGAAGAGGGGATGAGAAGAAGACGTTTCTAAGTAAGAAACAGAGAGATTGAGAGAGGTAAAGAGAAAAGAAACCTTGACTGACAGATGAAAAAGACAAAGACCAACAGACCTTGAATTAAAGAACAATAATCAATACATTAAAATAGTGAAAATAGTAAACTATAATAAACTGCTCTAAGCTGTAGTTAAACTACACTGGAATGGATGCACAATTGAATAACATTAGCATATATATTTTTTATCCCCACAGTGGAAATTTAGATGTTACAGCAGCTCCAACATTTATAAAGTTACAGTAACAATAGTAGGTGAAAAAGAGATGAGCAATATACACTTCTCTCAGTTAATGTCCAAAATGTTTCATTCAAAAATGCATTGTGGTAACCAGAAGTTGACAGATGTTTGAAATTGTTCAACATTTTGCAAAAATAACATTCCCAGCTGAATTGTCAAAGCAGCAATGAACTGCAAATAAAAACAACAATAAAACAAACAAGAAAGCATTAAGTTGCTTACATTTAAGGTAAAATGTACTAGTTGGCTATGCGTTCACGGTGGCCTCACCGTTTTCTGAGGCGAAGCTCCGGCCAGCAAAGAACAACAGTAATGAAACACATTGTAAGGCAGGAGGGCATGAACACACTCGCCAGTTTGTATTACCTGCGCATGTGATCCTATTATGTGCACAGGTAATAAAAAAATGTTTTTGTCCATGTCACCTCCAGGGCTACATACTATTACTACATACAGTTGACATCCGGAGGAAGTACATTGCACAGATAACAGCTCTAACACAGAGTTATATTGAATGGATGATAAGGGCATTGCACTGGGATATTGCACGTTATTGCTGTATGCAGTTGAGTATGTTGAACTCAACTTTATTTTGAATGATGACAATGTCACATATGATGAGTATATTGCAGTGGGGGTCGCCGCAGCTTTCTATGCCAGTTTTTCTTCAATTCTCTGATCTTCCTCCTGAGCCCCTTATACCCATTCTTTTTCTCCTCCTTGTTCCTTAACTTAAAAGGTTCTCTTCTTTTCCTTGAGGACCACTTTAATGTAAGGAGTAATCCATGGTCTGTTGTTAGAGAAGCAGAGTACAGTCCCGATGGGTTCGTTCTCCACACAGATGTTAATGTAGCCCGTTATTCAATTTGAGAGTCTGTTAATGTCCTCCTGGTTATCACAGTAAAATAGCAAGCAATTTTGTCAAAGCAGTCCTTCAGAGCATTCTCTTCTTCAACAGACCTACTCTTTAAAGTGTGAGTGACTTTGGGATGTCTGTGTCCCAGAGGTTCGTACACAAGCTGGAGGTACACTTACGCTTTTGTTACCGGTTTCAGAATTGGGACACTGAGGACGGCTGAGATAATGACAAGAAGTAAAACTGATAACTATCAAAATCATTATATTTTATTCACTCTTCATCTTCATTCTAAATGAAAACTTTCCTAGGCTCTTTAGATAATCCTGGTTCTGAACATGCTCAAATGTTCTTTAACTATGTATTATTATGACTCAGAGAGTAAAATCAAAAGAAAATGCAACTTTAATAAATGCCATTTTTCATTTGCATAATAGCTACATAATCAAATATTGTACCTGCACATCATCCATATTTCAGTGATAACCATAACAAATGTAAATATCCAAAAGACCAATAGTAAGACATTGCTAACCAGCTATCAGATACACATTGGCCAGCATCATGTACGAGTACAACTATTAGCACGCTAAACCCTGTGCCAGTACATGTATACATCACCACCAAAAGGCTAAACTGTGGAATTGCTTGGAACTGTTACTCCATAGGATAAGGTGGGATTCATTCGGTCTCAGTGAAATTAATATTAGAGAAAATAAACTTTGTAAACAATTCGTAAATAGAAATAAAATAATCAATTAAACGAAACTGTAAAGTGTCTATTTTTAAATAACTTATGTATTTTATGCCCGATTACTATTTTGCTGTCAACAATACTGTCAACAATTAACAATTAACATTTAATTAAATTAAATGTCAGAGGCGGAGATTTGTTTTGCTGCTTTGTTGTTTTAAATGGGCTTTGAAGATTGAATGCTGCTGAATGGCTCTTTACTGTTGTCACTATACTATAGGTGGGTAAAATCATTTTTCTCACCTTTTCAAAGTAGATAATTAGAAGACACGCTCACTTATATCTACAAACTCCTGCAACCAAACTCCACGCTCTTTCCTCTCTACTGTTGTCCTTGTAAAAAGGATCCGTGGTGTCATAGATGATCTGGTGCTTCCCAACTTCTGGCATGAATTACTTCTCTTCCATGGTTACTTTTTGATCCTCTGACCGAACACCAACTCTCTAGCCTTATGTAAATCGAGATGTAATGTTGATGTATACAATCCGGAAAATCGTGTATTTATTTTGAAAGCATCCGAACAAATTCTGTTCAGAAAAATTACCGGATGCTCTATGTCATTTCTTTGTTTGAATTCCTGTCTGGTTCGATCTGCTCTGTTGAAATTGAGGCATCTTCCATCAAAAAATAGATTGGTTGCGTATTTGGAGCTGAAAGGGATGCGCAGCAGTGCTTCCAGTAGAATTAAGCATGCGATCCCTGCTACGACTGACAGGTAGTCAGTCTGGGAAAAAGGTCTGGAAGCGATTGCAGGCAGACTAGAGTGGATGGAGAAGAGTCGCAGGACTTACCTTCGACAGAGGTGTAGCAGCTAGAGTTAAGGGAAAAGTTGCAGGGGCCGCTCTAAAACTTGTTTGATGGTGTGGCCAGGCTTGGGCACAGACTCAAAGAGGGGTGGCATATTTAAATAACATATAGCAAGTAGAAATGTTAAAATTAAAACACTAGATTGCAAGTAATATTAAATGGAACATTATGAATAACAAAATTGTTTATTTTGTGTAAAAGGAGAGCAAAATAAACAACTTACACATAGTACATCATGTGAAAATCATTAATCAGTAACGTAGCACGTAGCCTATGGTAGATACAGTACAAAAAGCAATGTTCTCCACCGTGTAGTTTTGCATTGCAATTGCATTTACATAACAAATTAACAGCAGTAGATCTTGTATTGGTGGATGAGCTTTATACCACACATACTAAGTTACAGTAGTTGGAGAAGGGAAAACCTTACAACAAAGTCATCCAGATTCAATGATGTTGCTCTCCTCCTCCCCTCAATACTCAGTACTCCAATGGTACTAAGCCTCTCATTGACCATTGTTGTTCGTAAATAATTTTTTACACGCTTTAGCACTGAGAAGCTGCGCTCACAACTAGCACTGATAACAGGCAAGATTACAGCTATGCATCAGAAGTGAAAAAGCTGGAAAATACTTCTGTGTATGGTTCAATGAAAGATATAAACTAACAACACTGGACAGTTCATTCCCACACTGAGCTTTCCTCTGAACTATCTTACTTGCCTGATACAGTTCATGTTTGAGATTATCAATATCACATTCATACAGACTCAACAAACTCAAAACAGAGAATCCACCACTATCGGACCACTGTTTGATAACTTTTGTATTTGCAATGCTAAATCACTCGCCAATAGAAAAATCCTTCTATGCTAGAAATATATCTGAAGAAGCTGTAGCAAAATTTAAAGAAGCTATTCCCCCAGCCCTTGGTCCAGTTAAATGTCTAAATTTAAAAGAATCTGATTGTAACGTTAGTCCTGGGCAAATTGATTATTTTGTCAATAGGGCTGCAAGTTCACTGAGATTAACTCTGGACTTTATCGTCCCACTAAAAACAAAGAGTGTGAAACAGAGGAGAGCAGCTCCATGGTTTAAAAACCTGACTCAAAACCTCAAACAAACAACACATAAACTAGAAAGAAAATGGCGTCACACTAAACTTGTTGAGTCCCAATTAGCCTGGCAAGATAGCATTAAAAAAAAATAGGAGAGCCATCCGCAATGCCAGAGCAGCCTATTACTGTGCACTGATAGAGGAAAATAAAAACAACCCCAGGTTTTTGTTCAGCACTGTATCCAGGCTGACTGACAGTCAGAGTTCTACTGAGCCCCGCATTCCTAGAACCCTTAGTAGCGATGACTTCATGAGTTTCTTTAATGACAAAATTATAAGTATTAGGGACAAGATCCACAACCTCCTGCCTTTAATTGGCTCAAGTTTACACCCCAGGACTATGTGCTTGGAAATAACAGACAGACCTGGAGCAGATCTAGACCGATCCAGTCCTATTGATCTAAAAAAATTAACTTTGCTTATTTCCTCATCCAAAACAACAACCTGTCTCCTTGACCCAATCCCAACTAGTCTACTTAAAGTAAGTTTACCCTTAGTCAGCAACTCTCTATTACAAATCATCAATCTGTCTTTAAATTCAGACTACGTACCAAAGTCCTTTAAAATAGCCATAATCAAACCACTGTTTAAAAGCTGAAATCTCGATCCAGAGGCTTTAGTAAATTACAGGCCGATGTACAAACTTCCCTTCCTCTCTAAAATCTTAGAGAAACAGCCGAACAATTGTGTGATTTTCTGCGTAATAGTTTATTTGAGGATTTCCAGTCAGGTTTTAGAGTTCACCATAGTACAGAAACAAAAATAACAAAAATACCCACGGAATTCCCAAGGGCTCTGTGCTTGGGCCGATATTATTCACACTATATATGCTCCCTTTAGGCAACATTTTCAGGAAGCACTCCATAAACTTTCACTGTTATGCAGATGACACACAATTGTACTTATCAATGAAACCAGGTAAATCTAATCACTTATCCAATTTAGAGGCGTGTCTCAAAGACATTAAGACTTGGATGACCTGCAACTTTTTATTATTAAATTCAGATAAAACTGAAGTTATTGTGCTGGGACCCAAACACCTTAGAAACAATTTATCTGATGATATATCTACTCTGGATGGTATGACCTTAGCCTCCAGCACCACTGTGAGGAACCTGGGATTTATCTTTGATCAGGATATGACCTTTGACTCCCACATGAAACAGATTTCCAGGACTGCCTTTTTTCACCTGCTTAATATTTCTAAAATACGGAACATTCTGTCGCAAAAAGATACAGAAAAGATAGTTCATGCATTTGTTACTTCCACCCTTGACTTCTTCGCTGGAGTCTTTGTGCTTTCTCACCCTGCAAGGTCACATGGTTGGTGTATGCATCTGCTGCTGTGGACCTGCTCGATGTTCACTAATTTCAAGATGCTCATGATGATGATTACTATTATTATTCTTATTATTATTATTGTATAGCATTTCCCCATAAGCTATTTCTAAATGTTACATTACTATTAATGTTATTACCAACCTGGGATCGCTGGTGCCACCGTGGCCCGACCCTGGAGAAGCGGAGGAAAGTGGATTACCATAGCTGACATCTTTGCTGCTTTTTCCCTATCTGTATCTCTCCTCCCCCCTCTCTCTTTCTCTCTCTCTCTCAAACCCGACTGGACATGGCAGTAGGCCGTCCACCCTGAGTCTTGGATCTGCTCGAGGTTTCAGCCAGTTAAAAGGCATTTTTTTCTCGCCACTGTCACCAAGTGCTTGCTCCCGGAGGAATTTGTTGGGTCTCTGTAGATAATTATATAAAGAGTTTGGTCTAGACCTGCTCTATCTGGAAAGCACCTTGAGACGACTGTTGTTGTGAATATGCGCTATATAAATAAAGATTGATTGATTGATTGATATACTATATAGATCCAGATCAAAGAGCATTCCAAACAATAACCAGTTGAATGATCAGACAAGAGTTTCTTTTTCATAATTTTGCTTATCATACCTCTTTGAAGTCCAAAACTCCGCCGGAGGTTTACGTTATGTCGTGAGCATGCGCAGATACAACTTTACATGCAGCGACTGCTCTTTCCGAAAGGACTTAGACTACCTTCTTGCAAAGGAATGAAATCTCATTCGGAAAGGTTCTTTCCATTCGGAAAGGGGTGTTTACATGCAGCATTTTCTTTCCGATTAGACGTCTTTTCCTAATATAATCAGAATTAGGCTGTCCATGTAAGCCCACCTAATGTGTGGGCACTCTTAAAAAGCTCTAATATCACATGTTATAGTGTTTTTTTTCTTTAAATAAGTGAACAAGATCGAAAAGTTCCATCGTAGGATAGCAAAACTTATTAGAGGTAATAATAATAATAATACATTTAATTTATAACGCACTTAAAATTTGGATCAAATCTCAAAGTGCTAAGGTGTTTGGCACTGGCAGTGTAGTCTTTCGTTCTAGGTGGCACATGTTTGGAGGGAATGTGAATTGATGTCAGTCCAGCAGGGGTGATCAGAATTCGCCGAGAGTTACCTAACACTATCAATGTGAGGTACTCTTCCCACATGCCTTGTAGTTTGCTGGGTGTCTTTTTCGTGTCTTTCCTTCACAGGCTTCTGGAAAATGTCTGGAATACAGAAAGGAGAATTTGAAGTGATGAACACTCTTCAAATAGGCCTATGTATACACACAAAACAGACTTAAGAGAAACAGGAGCAACAAAGCATCATATCATTTTGCATGTGAAAGGACCAGAAATGGCATTTGAGCACACCACAGTCAATGACCAGTTACTCACACTGCCCATTTGTCACATGCATACGAGAAAAAAACAATCTCATACAAGCAGATGGCATTAGTTTTCATTCAACAGTCAAAATGGGAAACTAAACCAAGGACTGCAGATATACAAAAAAAGTATGCAATAAACAGTGTTAACTATCATTTTTGCACCACTCAAACTAGAGACCCAGTTCAGCTGCTTTATATCAGGAAGATTGTGAAAATATTTGACTATTGGAATTAACGAAAAATGAGAATTGAAAAAATTGTCATTTGCTTTCTTGTCTGTTCACTGTCGTGCACTGGTTTAGCTGAAAAACTAAGAGTGATTTCTCACATTGCTGGCGTTCCACTGCTAATAAAACATTCAGTTGGCAGAGAAGCCACTAACAATTAGGTACAACAGGTAACCAAGGGCATAATTTAAGAACATATGTATATCCAAAAAAGAAGGGATTTATTTTCAAATGAAAAAACCTTCTGAGGAGAATGTGCAGTCCTTCTAGTACAGGGGTATCAAACTCAATTGCACAGGGGGCCAAAACTCAAAGCACACTTCAGGTCGCGGGCCGAACAGGATAAACATTTATTGAACACACTGAAACTACATGTTTGAACATAAATATGAATAAAACAGACAGGAATATTATTTCAGAATAAATAAACTTAA
>VRLP01008811.1:0-15219 GCA_009660295.1 Lophius piscatorius
AGATAGATAGATAGATAGATAGATAGATAGATAGATAGATAGATAGATAGATAGATAGATAGATAGATAGATAGATAGATAGATAGACAGACAGACAGACAGATAGATAGATAGATAGATAGATAGATAGATAGATAGATAGATAGATAGATAGATAGATAGATAGATAGATAGATAGATAGATAGATAGACAGACAGACAGACAGAAGACAGACAGACAGACAGACAGATAGATAGATAGATAGATAGATAGATGGATAGACAGACAGACAGACAGACAGATAGATAGATAGATAGATAGATAGATAGATAGATAGATGGATAGATGGATAGACAGACAGACAGACAGATAGATAGATAGATAGATAGATAGATAGGAGAGTTATGATCATTGACACAGAACATGGAACAGTAAAGGAACAATCCTTGTCTGCAGTGAGGCGATTGCTGCTTCTATCAATTGTCTGCTGAGGAAGCAGGTGTTCAGCCATTGTATTACGTCCAGCACAAACATGCTAACACAAACCGCTGCGGTGCCGAGGCTTTTTATAGAATCCTGTTTTTGCTTTAATTTCACACACTAAAGTGGAAGTACAAGAAAAGCAAATGAAGGTTTCCTGATCCACAGCTCGCCCCCAGAATGTAAATGCACCTTGATGAGACTTCTGAATGAAAGGGCTTCAGCTCTTCCACAGAAGAGGAAGAGGAAATTTGAAGAGCTTGAATAACGTGTTACAGAGAGGTAGATCTGATGGACGTCGGTTAGCAGAGATCAGGACGGTAGAGTTATGGGATGTCCTGTGAAGATGCTCGGAGAGAAGGTCATACCTGTATCTGCGGTGAGCGTCCTCGTTCAGCCCGTCAACCACATCAGAGGCAGACCGGAGAGGAACAACGCAGAGACCACATCCTCAGGGGTCGGCATGAATCAAACTCAGATCCTCCTGCCACAGAGACAGAGTGGCCAAACAGGAAGTGAGTGTTTCTGCTGGGTGGGACTATTCTCCTCATGTAAGAGCAGGACGGCTCTTTATCTCATTGACCTCATTTAACCCAACCATGTGTACAGACCCACAGTCTGGATCTGATGGTTCTGACTATCAGTTTATCTCTTACCTCCTGAGGAGGAAGAGTTTATCTCTTCCTCCTCAGGAGGTAAAGGTTAAGTTTTCTCCCCTGAGCGTTTGTCTGTTTGTTTGTGAGAAGGATTCCAGTAAAACTACAGGACGGATTTGAAGACGTAGGTTTTGGCGTATCCTAGAGGTCATTACATTTCGCTGACGTTACGTGTTTCACATCATTTAAAATAAAATATAATGTAATATTAAGCCGTTTGGAGTTGTGACGTTCCTTTGGGGTGGGGTTGGGGGCTCAGTGGGCTGAAGAGAGACACTGAAGTGGAAGTCGCAAGGAAACGCGCGGCTTAAGACTATTTGAGGGATACTCAAATAGTCGCTTTCAGGCTTGAGCTTTTTGGTCCACTTTAAATGAACCAGCGTTCGTTTCCTCGGATAGTCAATGCTCAGCGGAGTCCGGTGCCGACCAAAGAAGCGAACCCTGGTCCGCTTGTAAAACGGGGATCTCGGTTGTCTTCCAAGTAAACCCTGGTGCGGTTCGTTTGTGTTGTGAAAGAAAAGCAGACGAGGCGAGCATCAACACACTGGAATTTTCATGACAAATTACAGTCAAGGTTGATGATTATCAGACACACATGGGACGTAGTATGAAACTGGAGAAGATCCTTTCAATATGAATTTAAACTACTACTTCAATTTTTGTCACCTTTATAATGTCTGTCTGTTGGAGCTGCTGTAACGACACAAGTTTCTATCTATCTATCCATCCATCCATCCATCCATCCATCATCCCTCACTCACTCACCCTCTCTCTCTCTCTCTCTCTCTCTCTCCCCCCTCCCTTCAGGTATTTGACCCCTCCTGTTTTCTTCTATTGTCGCGTGTATCTGATACTAATGTTTTTTTGGATCATCAAACACATTTTACATCCACAAAGACAACCTGATCATCATAAAAATGAATGATAATGATAAATGATAATTGTATTTATTTAATGAAAAAGGCTTTTCAATCCCAATGCGAAAATGTGTTAATTCCCCGCTACTGAGTCTGAAGAACTACCATGATGCATCTGTAACAGCTTGTAGCCGGACCAGACCCCCTTAGAGCAAACTGTCCCTTCAACCATCGAATTCATCTCTATTCATTCAAATATCCCTGTTTTAGCTTTTTAAACTTAGTCCCCTTTAGCAGACGTAATTCAAAACTAAGTCCTGCAGGAACAACAAACTAGAATTGATTTGGCCAACTTGACAGTTTAGATTGAATTGTAGGATAAACAGAACATTAAGTTTCTCCCTGCTTCATTCCTGTAGAATAAATCATACGACGTTAAATCTGTGTTGTTCAGTTAAGTTAGATGAACACGTATAATCCATGATAGCAGATATCTATTTAAAGCTGAGATGAAGAGGAGGAAGAAGAGGGAGAGCATCACAGACGTGAAGAGGAGGAAGAAGAGGGAGAGCCTCACAGACATGAAGAAGAGGAAGAAGAGAGAGAGCATCAAAGACATGAAGAGGAGGAAGAAGAGGGAGAGCATCACAGACATGAAGAAGAGGAAGAAAATGGAGAGCATCAAAGACATGAAGAGGAGGAAGAAGAGGGAGAGCATCCCTGAGATGAAGAGGAGGAAGAGGGAGAGCATCACAGAGAAGAAGAGCAAGAAGAGGGAGAGCATCCTAGAGATGAAGAGGAGGACAACCTCCAGTCTGAGATGACAAACAGTTGTTGTTGTTTTTGTAACTGGATGGAGGTGAATTTAATTTAGGACGGATGTTTACATTATTATTTTTCAAACTAAATCAATGATAAAATGTTTTATTTGTTCTTATAAATGGAGACTTATTTTGTGATCAATTAAATGTACTATTATTATTATTATTATTATTATTATCATTATTATTATTATCATTATTATTATTATTATTATTATTATTATTATCATCATTATTATTATTATTATCATTATTATTATTATTATTATTATTATTATCATTATTATTATCATTATTATTATTATTATTATTATCATCATCATTATTATTATTATTATTATTATTATTATTATCATTATTATTATTATTATTATTATTATTATTATTATTATCATCATTATTATTATCATCATCATTATTATTATTATTATTATTATTATTATCATCATCATTATTATTATTATTATTATTATTATTATTATTATTATTATTATTATCATCATTATTATTATCATCATCATTATTATTATTATTATTATTATTATTATTGCTAGAAGCCTTGGATGGATTTGGCGCCCCCAGCTGGTTGAATTCAAAAGTGTTTTTTGAGGTGAGGCTAAATCGATCCCGATGATCCGGTGGATTCTCTTGTTTTCTTTAGTGAACGGTACCGGTCGGATTCTGATGGACCTCACCTGTCCAATGAATAACGGATGTTTCAGAAAGAAAAATTGATTTATGATGACTCTTCCTCCTCTTCATCTCTGTGATGCTCTCCCTCTTTCCTCCTCTTCATCTCTATGATTCTCTCCCTCTTCCTCCTCTTCATCTCTGTGATTCTCTCCCTCTTCCTCCTCTTCATCTCTACGATGCTCTCCGTCTTCCTCCTCTTCATCTCTGTAATGCTCTCCCTCTTCCTCCTCTTCATCTCTGTGATGCTCTCCCTCTGCTGTCTGGTCTTCATCTTTGCCTTTCACTTTGCTCTTGCCTCTCTCTCTTCTCTTTGAGAACACAAACCAATGACGTCATCTTTCCTCTCCATTTTTACAGGAGTGCCCTACAAGATATGATATATCATATCAAATTATTATTATTTGATTTAATGATAATCATCGTCATAAGAGTCACAACCCAACGATGAAAATTAGACTAAGTCTGCGAGAAAGTGTGTCGTTTTTAAACTTAGTGTTATCTGTCCTGTCCTTCCATGTCCCACCAGAGTTCTGAATCAAATGATCAAAGAAAAAAAAAGATTGTATTCTATGGACTGATGTTTCATATTTCTGCCTTGTTTTCACCGTCTGAAAATGAAGAAAGGAATATATTTAAAAGAATAAATGTCCAAACAAACATACAAGGATTTACTTCAATGGCAAGAAGAACATTTCCCTACAGGCGACATTTCTATGGAACGCTTTTAACAACAACAACAACAACAACAACAACATATAACAATAAAAAGATGGAAGCACACGAAATAATATACACACACACACACACACATATATATATATATATACACATATAATGCAATGAATGAAAAACAATAACAGAGATAGCAACATAAACATCTATAGATCTATATATTTATTTATACACAAGGATTTATATATATACACATATATAAATGTGTGTGTACAGTATATATACACATATGTGCATATAGAGTAAATATATAGCATAAATAATAGAATGAATCTAAACATAATTAAACACATAAATATCATTTCTGTGTTTAATATTTCTATGATTTATATTGTTTGACACTGTTTGCCTGTAAGAACACTGACTCTGATCCAAACTCAGGATGCAGCTTTTTCTCAATTCTAACTCAGAACTCTGCGACACCAACGGAAGGATATAAAAGTTCATCTTCAGGAGAAAGTTGACACATTCCTGCTTTTATGTCTGTTTTTAAACACGTTCTGCTTATAAAGGATTTCACGGAAAACGCCTTAAAGCTGCATTTCCTGTGGGAACGATGTAAATGAAAAGTTGTTTTTGACACTTTATTTTGACTGTATTATTTAATATTATCAAACTGAAGGCCTACTAATAAATGTCTTCTTTTCCAGATTCTCCTGGAATCCTCCACGTCACGGCCTCCTCCTTCATTTATTCAGCATGCAGTGAGGACGACTATCCACAAGATGTCGCTGCTGCCCCTCCCTCCGCAGAGACCCTCACACTCCTCTCCTCAGGACTGAGTGGACCCCCTTTTCTTTTTTTCCTCCAGTGTAGGAGAGAGGGAGTGGGACAGTGAGGGCTGGAGGTGGGCAGAGGTGTGACTGCTGGACAGACAGAGAGGAAGACCCGCGGCCAGCTGGGCTTCTGCCATATCTTCTTTTTATTTAGGGGCTTCAAAGAGAGGGCAGGGGGCTGATCAGGCAGTTTCTCCTGCGCAAACCGGATAGCTTGTCCTCCCAATTCTTAGGAGTTGTGCCACACTCCAAGAGTGAGCAATTTATTTGGATCTTCTGTCCTGGGTGGAGTTCTTTCCTCTGCCTCGTAAGGAGACTTCAGAAACATTTGATGCAACAATCAGAGCATCACTGATTGGAAGTGTTTTGCAGACTCGTCTGTCTTTCTCTCATGTTCCCACTTCCTCCCAGCTTCACTAATTCTGATGATTTTCTCCCCGTTTCAGCACAAGGGTCCCCGCGGTGCTTGGATTACAATGCAGAGGGTTCTGGAGCTGTGGGTCACCTTGGTGACGGTGTCGGCGCTGACCCGCGGGGTCTTTGGAGGATACGGGCTCAGCATGTTTGCTGCTCAGTCTTCCCCTCCGGACCCCTGCTATGACGAGAACGGGAACCCTCGCAGATGCATCCCCGACTTCGTCAACTCCGCATTCGGTAAGGAGGTGCGCGTGTCCAGCACCTGTGGAAGCCCCGCAGCCAGGTACTGCGTGGTGACGGAGAAGGGAGAGGAGAGGACGAGGGACTGTCACACCTGCGACGCCGGGGACCCCAAGAAGAGCCATCCACCTGCCTATTTAACGGATCTCAACAACCCTCACAACCTGACGTGCTGGCAGTCCGAGAACTACGTGCAGTCTCCACAGAACGTCACCCTCACCTTATCTCTGGGCAAGAAGTTCGAGGTCACCTACGTCAGCCTGCAGTTCTGCTCTCCCAGACCCGAGTCCATGGCCATCTACAAGTCCATGGACTACGGCAAGTCCTGGACGCCGTTCCAGTATTATTCTACTCAGTGCAAGAAGATGTACAACCGGCAGAATAAAGCGGCGATCACCAAGCAGAACGAGCAGGAGGCCATCTGCACCGACTCCCACACCGACATGTACCCGCTGACCGGGGGCCTCATCGCCTTCAGCACCCTGGACGGCAGACCGTCCGCGCACGACTTCGACAACTCCCCGGTGCTGCAGGACTGGGTGACGGCCACCGACATCAAGGTGATCTTCAGCCGGCTTCACACGTTCGGAGACGAGAACGAGGACGACTCGGAGCTGGCGCGAGACTCCTACTTTTACGCGGTGTCGGACCTGCAGGTCGGCGGTCGGTGCAAGTGTAACGGACACGCGTCCAAGTGCGTGAAAGACCGGGAGGGGAATCTGGTTTGTGAGTGCAAACACAACACCGCGGGACCGGAGTGCGACAGGTGCAAACCTTTCCACTACGACCGACCCTGGCAGCGCGCGACCGCCAGAGAAGCCAACGAGTGCGTGGGTAAGTTTCCACTTTCCCCCTCGGTGTGGATTTTATTTTTTCATTAGTATTTCATGCGGTTCCGCTGATATCATCTGGTGGTACGTGTTGAGATGATATCAAATGTAATGTCCCGGCCTTAAAGTGGAATTTTCCCGAACAGCTGGGCTGTGCAGTCACGCAGTCACAAATCTATGGAACCGAGATGTTTATTCGTTGCTGTGACTTTTATGTTTACTCGTTTTCATTTATGGCGGTGGGACGCAGAAACGCCTCTGGTGTCCAAAGATTGTGGGTTTTCTTGTGAAGTAATGTTTGGACCGACAGGTGGTTTAATGACGCTATAAGGAATTGTGTTCAAGACAAATCACTATTATTCAACACATAGAGAGAAAAACAATCACAATAAAATAAAATAACATCCAGTATTATTGAGACAAGAAACGAAAAAAAAAAAAACAATTTAAAAAAATAGGATTGAAAAGAGTTCTGAAACGGTACCGTCTGATTACTGGTGCTGGTCACATTTGATGTGTTCAGATGAAAGATAACTTCTCCCGTCACAAACACATCTTTGATTTATAAAATATATTCTCTACCTGATGTATAATTTCAACCGAAATTAATTCCTTCGGATAGATTGTTGGAACTAAATAATTAAAAATCGTTTTTATTTTATTTGAATTTTTTAAATAAAATGATCTTTTCAGTCAAAGCTAAATGCGCAGTGTTACAACCACAGATCCAGTCCGGGCGGGCCGCGGAAAAACTTAAGAATTTCTGCGTGGATTTCAAATGTATCGGGCGAACAAAGTGCGCCTGTCGGAATGCGCAGATCTGCGTCTTTGACCTGCGCTTCGACAGGAAGGAAACCTGCCCGAGGTAAACGTGTGCTGTTTCCACAAGCAGGTGGCGTCACTGATCGGGTGGGCGACGAGGGCGGGTTTATTGGCGTGTAGAACAGAACCAGCCGCCCTGGAGTCAGTAAACATTCAGGGAGAAGAACAAAGCTCGCGCTAATTTGGCGCCGGATCGGATTTTTTCTTTTTTTTAAAGGTCCGGTAGGGAGTGTATTTCCTGGGACGCTATTTTCAACAGGGCACGGGGTCTTATACTAACAGATCAAGCCCCCCCGAGCTAGAGAGAATAAACCCTAGATGAGTAACACGTCGCTGCAGTGCCGTGGTTCGCTCGAGCAGAAGGACGGAACAAGCGAACAAGTTGTTACCCCCGGCCCCTGACTCCTGCCTCTGCCAGGCAGCATCTGCTGAGGATTTGACTCAAACAAAAGGTTGTCACTAGTGGCATCCATCTCACTGTCAGTGGGAGGCCCCTCTTTCACCAACTCCCTTTCTGTGCAGGGTGTCATCAGATAAAGCCCACTGAGCAGCTCTTCCAAAGAGGAAATAAGGGTGGCCTGACACCTAAGAGTAAAAGGAGAAGAGCCGGGGGGAGGGTGCTGGGGGGCTGCGGGGAAAGAGAGATGTTGATGGTCAGCCTGGTTAGTTTCATTTCCCTGCAGCAGGCATCAAGGCAGGGAGATCAAGTCCACTTCCTCTGACTCCTCATCATCGTCAGCCGCTCTTCATCCCACTGTAAAATGCGGCGGCTGATGTAAATTTACAGCGAAAATATTTTTTTGCAATATTAATGAATCATCAGTCAATTTGAATGGGAGGTAAAACGTGAATTGTTACTTTATAGGGAGAAGTCTTAGGAGGTTCTGTTGGAGCTTTAAAATGCAGTGAACCCATAAGCCCTAAGGCTGATCGGTACTAGTTGGGTACTGTAAACTTAACCCTTAACAGCAAAGCATCATGGGAAAGTGAAGGAGCGGCCTGGGAACTAACATTTGAAAATGAAACAGCAGATGTGTGCAGGCGAGACCTCCAATAATGAGTCACCGGTTTTAGCCTCCCTCATAGAATCAACACCCCTACTGTTATCCTATCAAAGTGTTCTGTTGGACTATTTATTATTTTTAAGAATGATATTTGCAGCTGTTGTAAGGTCGAGTAGTTGTCCACTCATTTATCCAGTTTACAGTTTCACAGGGACATTCATCACCTCAATACAGGATAAATATATAATGTATAATATCAGTAGGTAATATCCATATTATATATATATATATATATATATATATATATGTATAGTAGTAAGCATTTATAATATCAGTACAGGATACTCCCTGTCGTTTCATCTACTCTAAAACATACCGTCCTTTATCCAGTACTGTGTTATAAATCCACTCGTGATGAATTACTTTCTCGTCCTGTAATTCCAAAAACACAACCTGAAGAATCGGTGCAGCACCTGACAGGTGAAGCTCCTGACTGTAGATGTACAGCAAAGTGGATGGATGGATGGATGGATGGATGGATGGATGGAGGCTCGGCACCAGAGGCAGAAGTGACCACAAGGAGATGCAAATGATAGACATGCCTTGAAAATGATCAGAAAGCGACATGAAATGAGAATAAAGGCAGAGAAAGGCATCAGAGTTATGCAGAAGGACTAGAGAGTGTTACAGAGCGACAGGATGGGGAAGAAGAAAGACACGTTTGAGCAGTGAGATGCTCTAAATGCCTGTCGATGGGGATCCAGCGGTTCTACATTTGGATTTGTGTTCATTTGGAATTTATTCATTAATGTAACTAATTAAAGGAATGCCGTTTGTTTTGTTCTCCTCATTCGTAAAAACAGACCTGTGTTTAATTAAGCCAAGCAAACAGAAAGCCGCGTCTCAGTAGTTCCTTGGAAAACTTTCGTTTTATTTGGAAAT
The DNA here is from genome assembly GCA_009660295.1 of Lophius piscatorius. NCBI lineage: Eukaryota > Metazoa > Chordata > Actinopteri > Lophiiformes > Lophiidae > Lophius > Lophius piscatorius. The sequence goes on from VRLP01008811.1 coordinate 9,251, forward strand.
GGCTGAATCTCTGAACCGACTCTGAACCTGATGTTCCTGTTAATTCTCATGAAAGAGTTTGGTGTCTCCCTCTCTGCAGTTCAGCGGTTTAACCCTTTAATGTGCTGCTCAGCTGTCTGGTGAACAATGCGAATGCAGGCATTTATAGTGTGAACAGTAAGGGGCCACTGATGGAGCCCTGGGGGACTCCACGGCTCAAATCAGCCACGGCTGTTGAGAAACTACTATTGGATGACAAATAAAAAATGTTCTCTTTTTTTTTTAGCATATTAAAAGCATATGAGGACCTACCAGAGACATTTATGTAACCTGATACAACGACAAATACAGTCTAATAAGAGGAACTGTTATGAATAAAATAAGGCAATGTTTTACTGAACAGTTGAGTTTATCTAATTAAAATGGTCTATTTTCCACGCTAAACAAAATTTCATCATGAAACAATTAACTAGCATATAAACTGCAAACTAGCACTTTGAGATTTGATCCAAATGTAAAGTGCATTATAAATTAAATGTATTATTATTATTATTATTAAGTCTGATTTTTTATTATTTTTTTACTTTACTGTTTAAAAACATGTTTGATCAAACAATTTCTCATTTTATGGTCAATTTAGAGTGTTTAAGATATTCAATATGAATTCCCCGAGAGGAATAAAATGGGCCAAGAAATAATATTTGTTATATTGGTTTATGTTTTTCGTTTTATTGATGGATAGATAGAAAATGTATTAATCCCCTAAAGGGGAATTCAGTCGTTACAGCAGCTCCAACAGACAGATGTTCTAAAGGTGACAAACATGTAACACATGCTATATAATAGGACATCTTGTAGACATGTATATATAATGATAATAATAATAATAATACATTTCATTTATAACGCACTTTACATTTGGATCAAATCTCAAAGTGCTACAAGTTAAAAGCAGATAAAAGCATCAATAAAAAATACAATAATAATTATATAGAAATACGACCAAAAAGCAGCAATCTTAATTAAAAGTTATAGGTTCTGCTAAAAAGGAACGTTTTAAGTCTTTTTTGAAATGTCTCAGTCGTCTGTGGAGCCCTCAGATGGTCAGGGAGGGCATATATATATATATGTATATATACATATATATATATATGTATATATATATATATATATATATAATGTTTATGTTTATGCATACAAAAACGAATACAAATACACATGTACATTCAATAAAGGAATAAAGTGCAAGGAAATATAAAGAAAAGGGAAAGAGTCTGATCTCCAAATATATATAAATATGAATTAATAGTCCAGTTATAATAGTCCATAATGAGAGGAAGACACACGGTGTGTCGTCAGTGGAAGATGATGGATGAAGACATCAAAGGGTTAAAGATGTCGCCATCAACGGATGTCTTTCTTCCCTTTTCTGTTTCATTAAATTCCTGATGAAAGTATTTTGCTGCAGTGCATGATGGGAGACTGGTGGATGCCGCTAATATGAGTTCGCCACATAAGTGCTTTTCAGAGAACCTGCTTAAAGTTCTTCCGAACAGAATCTTTCAGGAACGATGGAGTCTAAACCCAACAACGTTCTTTCAAAAGCATCCTCAGATACGACGGCGTTTCTGCTGACCTTAGAGAGACGGCGGCGACCCAGCGCTCTGCGTTTGTCGAATGCATCTATGGCTGTTAATGTTCCACCAGCACATGTAATCATTAATGTGAAGGGATGAGCGGAGGTGGGAATCAAACACACGCACACATGCTGACGCGTCCGTCTGTCCTGTCCCGGCCAGCTGCTTCATATTCCCTCCATGTTCAGCGTAGCGTTGACCCCTGACAGTCCGGCCCCCGCTCCTCTCCAGCCTGACTGATGGGCTGTGAAGGGAACTGTGGGAAACTTCTGCTTGCCAAGTGGTTTTGCAGCGAGTTGAAAAAGGTATCCTTAGTCACCCACATGTGTCATTTTGCACATTTGTTTAATCTGGGCTTTATTTCTGCTGCCTGCTGACCATGTGATGCTCAGCTTGTAGCGGCTGGATTCTCCATCAGTCCGGGTTCCTGCCTCTGAGGGAAACTTTCACCTTCATGTCTGTTCTTATGGTTGGCGGCACCTTTTCTTCTTTTTTTTAAGATTTTTGTTTGGCGCCCTGCTCAAAGGATTCTGGTAATTATTAAGCCGGGAACCCGAGTCGCGGTGTTTGCCACCCAGAGGGCTGCATTGAGATATGATTAACCCTTTAATGTCCTCAGCAGAGGAGAAGCAGATATTTCTCTGCATATCACATTTATTTGGGGCATTTATTCATATAATATCTTATAAACTGTTCATTCTCTTTAAAATGGAGAAACGATTTAGTCAATCATGTTGTTAAGACAAGGACAAAAGCAAAGGAGATTTCAAATGATTTCCTGATGAAATTTTGTTTTTCTCCTGGAAAATTGTCAGTTTTGATTAAATCAGCCCAAACTTTTGCCTAAGTTCTTTTTTTCTTTTTTTTAGAAAACTATTCGACCCTTATTTAACTTTTCTTTGGCTGTATCGAGTTACATAATTCTGTTTAGTGAGTCCTCACATGCTTTAATATGCCAAAAAGACTTATCGGTAGCCATGGTTAATGCCTCCTCCTCATTGGCCCCTTTGACCTGTGGTGTCCCCCAAGGCTCTGTCCTCGGCCCCTTACTCTTTATCACTGGGTCACATTAGAAACAGGATCAGTCACATTTTTCCGTTCGAAATAGAGACTGAAAATGAGCTCAACCAAACAACCGAGTAGGACATTAAAGGGTCAATACCTCTTCCTCTGCGGCTCCTTTGACCTGCGGTGTCCCCCAAGGCTCCGGCCGTGGCCCCTTACTCTTTGGCATCTACATGTTGCCATTGGGTCACGTTATAAACAGGTTCAGTCACATTTTTCAGTAAGATATAGAGACTCCAAATGAGCTCAACCAAACAGCTCAGCAGGACATGAAAGGGTGAATTGGCGCGAGTTGCAGCTCATATGATTTCTTACTTTTAGCTAACTATTTCAAAACATTTATCCAATACTTTAAATTGGTAGATTGGAATAAATGTCCAATACTTTTTGTCAACTATTTCCGTCATTTAATTCTGCTTAAATTAAATCCTTTCTACCTTTCTGTAAACGTTTTAAGATTATTTATCCGTTAGTACATCAAATTGATAGATTTGACAAATTATCCATTGGTTTTTGTTAACTAATACAATCATTAGCTTTAGCTGATTAAGTGAACATTTTAGATACGTGTTTCATCCATTTATCTGTTACTATAAGCAAATAACTTCTAGCTTTCATTCCTTACTGTAAACAAACTATTTCAAACTATTCATCCCTTCATTTAAACAAGTAGATTTCTTTTACTTTTCACTCAATTTATCCGTGACTTGTGAGTAATCTCAACCTTTTTTCCACAATGTAAAGCCTTTCAGCGTTCCGTCTGGTTATTATCTGATTTCTTTCCAGACTTTAGCCATTCTATTATCATACCTTTTCATTTCTACCAGGTTTCCTCTCTTTTTAAAAACCTCTTTTCCCGGCGTCACCCAGCCAAGCTGCTCCTAGCTAACTATTTCATTTAGTTGTTATTTGTTTTTTTAAGCCGGCCATTTCACAAACGTCTAGATCGCTCTTGTCGTTAAGCGTGAAATACTCTACGTGGAACTTGTCGAACACATGGGCTGGAGCGGAGCGAGGAAGAAATGTTTACAGCTTCAACCTACTCTCCAGAAAAAAAAAGGCCCAGTTTTCTGAGGCCTATCTGGAGAACATCTGTATTAGTTCTTTGAAGACTCATAGCTGCGCGCCTGCTCCAAACCAGACCATTTTATTGACTTTTGACTTTTTCATGTTGGTTTCTGACTGACTGCTGAATAAATTGAAACTGGCTCCTATTCCTGCAAAAGCGCCGGTTTCTGCGGCGGTTCTTCCGTCTACCTGATGGCTCTGGTTGATAGTGACCCATGTGGTGTTCTGATCCGGTGCCACACGTGACCTTACATGTGGAGGGACATTTGTGAAGTCCTATGTAAGGAATCAACCTTCGGCCCGGCTGTGAATCGCTGGTGAAGACACTTCAGACGGGTCAAAACACGGCCGCTTGATGAAAACAGCCCAGTATGTCTTTGGATCACATCCCACTGCATGACAACAGTTCAGAGAGACAGGAAACGCCGGTGCAGACAGCAGGAAACCAGACCCTTCCAGTACAAGGGCACCGTACCCACCTCAGGCTGTTCACAGAACCACAAGGTCCGCTTTCCTGTTTAGTTTATAAATCAGGACTGTGATCACATGATGCTTTCGGGGCGGGCGGGCTGACAGCAGGACTGGGCCGGATGAGTACCGGCACTCCGCTCCTGCTGGCGCTGGATCTGGGCCTGCTTCTCCCGGGCTGCCAGGTGTGGCCATCCAGGCATGTTCACCATCTGGGTCTCATTTCTACTTTATGGCAGCGGACCATGTGTCGGGAGGGAGGAATTTTTCGTAAAGCATGATGTCATAGATGTTCTTGTAACAGAAGTTGCGCCGTCTCGGCGTCACCGGGTATTTTCTTTCTTTCGTTCCCGCCCTCTCTCTCCCCTCCGCCGATCTTTGCCTGATGCCCGCAAAAGAACCAGGAGACAGTCGGATGTTTCCGTGTAATTTGAAGTCCGAAATGCATTGGAAGGATTTCGGTTCTCACATGAATGCAGTGAAGAGTGGACAGGAACCGGTTCTGGAGGGTCGTGTTTTTGTTCTTGGCTTCTGTTTGGTTTTGTCTCATGTTGAAATCCTCGACGTCTTTTATTACACAACCATGAAAAGGAAGCCGTTCGTGCAGGAAATGTGTCATAACCCATAAATCTGACCTGCAGCCGTGTCAGAGAAGATGTGAGCGTCGCAGATCCGTCATGAAGAAGAGTTTGGCACCAGCAGCATCTGTTCGATGCCCTCCACCGCAACCATGTGCCGCGGGTCCTCTCCTCAAAGTTCTCCTGTGCGGATTCATTTAATGATGAGCGACACAAATCCACAGATACCCCATAGTCGGCATTTGTACCAAGACTTTGATCACACATATACTCAAAAAGAGGAAATGGAAGAAAAAAGGAGAAGAAATACATGCGATTGGGAAAAGTCTGTAAAAGCTCGTTGTTTGGATCCTTATCAGTGATTCCAGCAGTACCAGACATTTTCCCCGGGGTCGACAAACAACCCTCAGCGACACAGCAACCCTCAGATATGCTGTGGAAAGAGTCTAAGAAACAACCCAGCAAATTACCCCGAGATTAGATTTAGAAGGCAGTAGATGGAAATTGTAATTGGGGTAATGAGAAGTAACAGGAGGGGGGTAAACAGGAAACAGGTGAGCTGCAGGTTTGGACATGAAGAAACTCTTTAGCTTCCCAGCAGGAGAAAATACTCCTAAAAAAAACCCCCATCCAGCAACGACGGACGGACCGACTCTCTCGTCCAGAAGACGAAGGCCGCGGGAGAGGAAGAGTCAAATGGTTTGACTAGTGAGAGGTCGGAGGAAGCAGTTAGTTCGTTTTTTTAACAGTACGCATTTAAAAAACAAAAAAACACAATGGAAAATCTCCGGTAAAATACCGGCAGCTGTAATTGCCAGAATTTTACCGTAAAAAAATACAAAAGTACAGTAAATGTTATTATGTGAACCATAAAAACGGATATACTGTAAAAATAACAACTATTTAGTAAACTTGTTTATTGTAAAATAAACAAGTATACTGTAAACCTCTTCATGGTACCTGTTGTAAAAATAACAACTACACTGTAAACCTGGTTACAGTCACATATGTTAAAATAAACAAGTATACTGTAAATCTGTTCATGGTACCTGTTGTAAAAATAACAACTATACTGTAAACCTGGTTACAGTCACATATGTTAAAATAAACAAGTATACTGTAAATCTGTTCATGGTACCTGTTGTAAAAATAACAACTATACTGTAAACCTGGT
>VRLP01008812.1:0-15216 GCA_009660295.1 Lophius piscatorius
ACACACACACACACACACACACACACACACACACACACACACACACACACACACACACACACACACACACACACACACACACACACACACACACACACAGACATACATACAGACACACACAGACATACATAGCAGACACACACACAGACACACACAGATACAAACATACACACACACACCTCCCCTTTATTCTCTCTATCTTTTCATATAGTGCCTTAAAGAAGGAGCTGAGTGAAGGAGGGACAGAGACTGAAGGAGAGGCAGCAGTGGTGCCAAGGCCTCTGACGAAAGAGAACCAGCACCACTGGTTCAGAAGTACCAGAGGCTCCACCTCTTTCCTTCATCATCATCAATCTGTCTGTGAACTCCAGCAGGACAGATGGACACAAGTATAATTACTTTCATTGACTTTAATTTAGCATGGGATGAAAAGACCATAAGTGACCGAAGACCGGGCCGGGCTTCGGACCATTGGGAACAGTTTGGACTAGTGTCCTTAAAACTTGGTGATGATCCAATGCTTTAATCATTATTATTATCATTATTATTTAATGCCATTCAGGATCAGATACATGCTACAATACAACTGCTACGCTAACCAGCTAACTGCTAACACTGAACAAATTAAATGTATTTGGACAAGCCTTCAGCAAATATATATTTTTTAGTTGTATTTGAAAGTAGTTGTCAGTGATTCCGTCTCTCCTTCATACCAACTCTGTCTCACTCTAGCGCCTCACAGTGGAAAGAACCGAAGAGAAAATGTGGGGATTCTCATTGGGCCAACGTCATGTCAGTATTGTATTCTGGTTGTTGATTGGTTAGGAGGATGTCCTCCCTTGTAGCATCGCTTCCTGTCTTTTCCCCAAACCAGATCAGCATGAGAAAGAAGCACATGGAAATCAATTAAATGGATCAAGTAGATCCCGCCTTCCCGGTTGATGTACCTGTAGGTGAGGTCCGTCCTCTCCAAACGTCCTCCATACAGGACAAAGCGTCTCTGACGGTGCCGCCCCCGATGGTGGACCTCCTTCTGAGTGGGGTAGTCCGGCACGCCACAGCGAGGCCTGTTCCATGTGTTTGAGTGGTTGGTTGGCAAACGCAGGTCCTTTACGAAATCCTGACTGTGAGAAACCTTTACCCTCTTCTTCAGGTCCAGGAACTTTTCAGACATCTGGAACAAATGAGGAAATAACGTTCTGTGAAACACCTCAGTGACTCAGAGGTCCTAGGACCTCTATCATGGGTGAATGTTCACAAAACTGGCTGGAATCCTACCTATGTTGGAACGAGCCTAAAAATCAAATAAAAAATGCTTGTAATGATCGCTTAGTGGTTGGATGACGCAGCATAAAGATGTGGAGAAGCATTCGTCAAATCCAAAGATACAAGTGCAGCACAGGGATCACAGCATCACCGTTCTAAAACGGCACCTTCTGTCTGTCCAGCCTGACCGCTCTTCTATACTGAACGCTTCCATTCCCAGGTGTTCTCGAAAATATTCTTACGTTATATTAATACAACATCAACCAACAACACACCAGGTGAAATAGCTAAACACACTCTATTTATTTATAAAAATGTAATAAATGTAAACGTATCCCTCTTGGACGGTCACATGGTCTCTGGGGTATTGCTTAAGCCCTTGATGTTCCTTTGGGACTTGAGCTGGGGACTCAGTGGGCTGAACAGAGACGCTGAAGTGGAAGGCGCTTGAGACGAGCGACTACAGACTACAGACACTACATTTGAGAGATACTCGGAGTTGGTTAGAGATGTCCCTAGATTTAGAGGCCTGCAGTAACTCAGACATTAATAGAAGAATCTGCAGGAAGTTTTCCAAAGGCTGGGTTATTGTTGTGTCTTTTTCATTTGATGTTGTATACTGTTTTGCCTTGTACCTTTGCTGTTTTATTATGTCCCTCCTTGTTCCTTTGATGTTTTACTATTATGCCTTGGTGGAGGTCTGCGCTCTCTGAGTACTTTTTCTAGTTGTTTATCAGATGTTTTGTTTTTGTGTGAGGACACATAGTGATGTAGAGACAAACCTCAGCTTGAAGCCATCCTCCAGTGCAAATACGCCGAACAACCAGCCGTTTCATTTCTTACATTATGTTTAAAAGACACCAACAGGCCACTCAAAGACACCTGTAGGACAGGAGGACCCCCCGACACCGTATGTTGGAGGACATTTGGCAACAAAACAAGCAGCTAAAGTTTTCTTATGGGCTGGGAGGTTGGGGTGTCTCTCAGGGGGGTTTGTTCTGTTTGCTCTGGGATCCAGAGTGTTTCTGCAGACTGGAGCACATTCCATGAATCCTGCTGGGTTTGGCTCCTCCTTCACGCACAGCGAGGTCACAGTTTGAGTCTGACGCTGCCTCAGCAAAACTATTACATGTTTGTGCATGAAATTATTTTATAGTTTATTACTCTATCTGTTTGGGCTGTAGTGTGTGACGTAATAACATGTACAGTCGACATCTTCTGATCAGCCATAACATTGTAATCACTCACTGGTCAAGTCATCAGTGTGACATCATATGTTATCTGGTCACCATGGTTACCTGTCAGTTGGTTGGATATGTTATCTGGTCACCATGGTTACCTGTCAGTGGATGGGATTTATTATCTGGTCACCATGGTTACCTGTCTTCTTGTTTTGGTGGAGCCGAATTCTTTTATCAAGCCATATTTTTGGTTCTCATTGCATTTTTGTTTTGTGTTGAGGTTTGGATCCCGAATTTTTTAACAAAGTTCACCTACATTTCAAGCTGTTCATGCTTTTGGACTGTGGGAGGAAGCCAGAAGACCTGAACAGAACTCAGGCAAACACATGGAGGACTCCCCTTAGAAAAGCCCCATGTCTCTAAGATGAGGTTCTTCTTGCTGTGAGGCAGTAATCACCATGCCACCCAGAAAAGAGCTATAATTTCTTAAATTACATATTTTCTCTGGATGTGGTTCAGTTCTTGCCGCACAACTAGGGTCCCTGCACTTGAACCTGTGATGGCCCCTCAGGGTTGAGATTCACGCAAACCGTCATCAGGGGTTTGCAAACAGCCTGTTTGTATTTGAGATAAAATGATGTTGTTTTCTGCCGACAGGTAAAGCCCCTGTTCCACAGCCTCGGTGGTCTTTGTTGAGGATCTGAACTATAGATCACCTCGTCTCGAGCCGACCCCCGTCTCCAGACCAGACAGCTGAGACTGGAGCTGATCCCAATCAGCAAGTGAAGTGAAGGGAGCGTCGGCTTACAGATCGTGGAACTTTGGCTGACTCTAAGTGGTGGTGAACCGAAGGCTGCCTCTGTCATTTCAAAGAGGGGAAATGTGTGTTTAAAGGAGTTAATCCCCCCCGCCCCTGTGTCAAATGGATTGTTCGACCCGTCTGACCCTGAGGCTGAAGTTAAACCCTAATGTTGTTTGATCCTCGACAGGATTCACGGCACAGTTCAAGGTCAAACCCAAAGAAAAGCATCAACTCCATCTAGAATACTGTGCATGTTTTCCGTTTACTGCACAGCTTTTACCGATAAACACAATCCTTTCTGCTTCTCTTCATCATCATTTGTTCTTTCTTTTTCTCTAAAGGAAAATAAAAAAGCACAACGTTTTACTGGAAATCTTGAAATAAAAATGAAAACTTATGATGGAGACCTCCGTTGTGTGGCTCTCTGAGCCCACTGGTTCTACCGAGAAAAGCACATTTAAATTGATGAATTTATCTTTAAAAAAGGGTCAGTAACGATCTATAACAGCTTCTGGCTGAGGTTTTACTCAGAAAGGAGGAAATAAAGCTTTTGGGGACTAATTCAATCACCACATTTAGTCCAGATTTGGGTACCTAGAGGGTCCTCAGGGCAGCAGGACGGTGTGTCTGGCATTAATAGAACATGAACTCCAGTGTGTTTACGGAAATCAAGGAACATCTGGGACAAGAACGAAGCCCAACGAGGCTAGTGAGATAAAAGGTTAAACTCATAGAGCGGCAGAAAACATGAAAGTTCATGTCTCATTCAGGTCTCAGGAATCAGCAGAGGACATCAGGGTGCAGCTTAGCAGCATTGTTGAACTGGCACAGGTTCAACAATCCATCCATCCATCCATGGGTCCATCCATCCATGTTTCCATCCATCCATGCATCCTTCCATCTATGCATCCTTGGATGCATCCTTCCATCTATGCATGCATCTATCATTCCATCCATCCATGCATCCATCCTCCTTGCATCTAGGCATCCATCCATGCAAGCATCCATCATACATCCGTATGGATGTGGACACACTGAGACAGAGGTTCTGTGGTCACGCTGGCATGTTTGCGTGTGATTTTCGAAGGACACAATGAAGTCCTGTCAGACTCTGTGATGACGCTCGAAAAACCCTCAGGACAATTAGTGTGTCCCTTTCTGCTGAGTGAGCGAGAGGTGGGTGATGATAGACTGAGGTTGTTGGGGATGCTAGTTCATGCTGGGGGGGTAGGTTGTGTGTGTGAGTGTGAGTGTGAGTGTGAGTGTGTGAGTGTGAGTGTGTGTGTTAGTGTGTGTGTGTTTGTGAGTGTGAGTGTGTGAGTGTGTGTGTGTGAGTGTGTGTGTGTGAGTGTGAGTGTGAGTGTGTGTGTGTGAGTGTGTGAGTGTGAGTGTGAGTGTGTGTGTGAGTGTGTGTGTGTGTGTGGGTGTGTGTGTGTGTGTGTGTGTGAGCGTGTGAGTGTGTGTGTGTGTGTGTGGGTGTTGGGGGGAATACCTGATGCTGGTATTCAGACACTACACAAAAACATGTCTGCACATGGCTCTAAAGAGTGCCTCCAGTATAACAACAGACCCACCACCGCTCACCTCTCCCCCTCACCTCTCCCCCTCACCTCCCCCCCCACCTCTCCCCCTCACCTCTCCCCCACCAGGTCAATATGCTTTACTTTGACATGACCCTCAACCCGCTGGCAGCCCTTAGGACTTTTTTGTTTTTGCAGCTGCTTTGAGAAAGAACCTCTTGAATGAATATGAAGTCAACCACTGGAGCAGAAGGCGGATGCTGAAATCTGGTTGAAAATACTTAAGTTCTCACCGACACAGTATTTCTGAAATTCCTTCTGTTTTTACTATTTTGTGGGAAATTCCTCTTCCCCTCCACTGGATGTGAGATTTTTTTTTTCTAATTCACACTCTGTCCACCATTCATCCTTTCTGGTGTCAGAGATCCCAAGCTTTCATGTGAAATCATAACAATAATGCGATAAGCTGATACATTACAGCTAATAAGCCACTCTGGTAGTTTTTACTGAACTCAAACTAACATCAAATGCAGGACCTCAGTGAACGGTTCAATTCACAATGTTATTCTCACGGATCTAAAGACTGAATACTGCACTTCTATTTTTAACATTAGGAGAAACTACAACCTAAATGATTGTCTTTCCTTGGATCAGACAAAAGCATTCACTTCCCGTGAGCATCAGTGAGCCTTTGGCGCCCATGACCGGTTGCTGGTTCGTCAATTGTCCTTCCTAGACCACTTTGGTAGGTACTAACAAGTCAACCGACTCTGACTTCAACTCAACAATGTTCCACATCATCAGAGAGTCAGCGACCTGCTTCACTCTAGAATTCCTTTCCAGCCTGGGCGTCATTCTTCCTCCACCAGAAATATTATCAATACTGGTCTCAGAGTTTGGATATGGAGCAATGATGTTCTGACCCAGTCATCAACCCATCACAATCTTGTCCTCGTCAAAGTATCTCTGATCCTCACACAGGTAAACCTGCTAATTAGATGATATATCTCACCCACTGACAGGTAACCATGTAACCAGATAATAAATATTATTCTAACTACAACTGTCACTGGTTACAATGTTATGCCTGATCGGTGTACGCTGTCATTATTAATCATAGTTTAGAAATCATCCTGGAGCTTCAGACATCATTTTTCTGTTCTTATAAAGATAACACATTTAACCAGATAAGCTGAGTGTTTCTTATCCTGGGATCGGACAGACAGGATTAGAAGATTAAGTGCGGCGATATGAAGGCGCTTGTTTTTAACCCCGTCCTCCTATCTGGCACATAAACCCTCTCTCGCTGTAACTAATCCTCGGTGCCTTTTTCTTCATTGAGAACAGCGCTGTGAAACTGAAAGCATGTTTGTGTCCACATGTAAACATTCAAACATGCTCCTTCCTATAACCCAGATTCACTCTGAGGCTGAACGCTGGAAAGCTAGACATCAAGCTGATTAAGTATGACTTGACTTTGATACTTTGACATTTCAAGAAGGTTTTATTTATAACCCACATTCCGTTTTAGCTTACTTTCCTACTTGTGCAGAAGTTATGGATTTACTCTGTGTTTATTCTCTGCATACCATCTCGTGTTAGAGTACAAACTGTACAGAATAATATAACTGTACTATTATTTAACACAATCATTATTGGGGATGGGGATATATATCGGATGTATTACCTGGTTACCATGGTTACCTGTTAGTAGATGGGGTATATTATCTTGTTACTATGGTTACCTGTCAGTGGATGGGGTATATTATCTTGTTACTATGGTTACCTGGTCCACTTTTCCTGCTTCCAACATCAACTTCAGGACAAAATGTTGATGTTAATAAATCTCCACGCATGTCAAATGATTCATTAGTCAGGATCAGTCTTGAAGGTATACTTTGGTCAGCCCTAAAATGATGACCACCTCTTACTATTGTGTAGATCTCCCTTTAATTTCACCAAATCAGCTCTGATGTGATGAAGCCTGGACTCCAAGAAACCTCTGAAGGTGTGCTGTCGTATCTGGTACCAAGATGTCAGTGGTTACAATGTTAGGGCTGGATGTTATGGCCATGAATGAAGGTGTAGTTCCATTAAAAAAGATGAAGTCTTCCTATTGTAACTGAAACTTGAGCTTCTCGCCAATTCCTTATACTTAAATAGGTTCGAACACCAACCTGCCAAATTCACTGAGTCTTGACGAGACTCCTTCAGTCAGTAGAACCACCTGAGCTGAAAATATATAAAAATCTTTCCTCTTATCTTTATGAAGGATTAAGATGGAAGCTTTGGAGGCTTGAGCCCCCCAACCCTACCCACACCATGTTGTGTCTCACAGCCCCGGTGCAGCCATAACCTACATCTACTAGAGGGGAATCCAGGCTGGCTCTGATGCCGACATAGCTCTCATGGTTCCCCGACCAAACATTTCAGCCAAGACATTGGCGTGAGGGGGCGAACTGGGGAAAACCTAAAGATGAAGGTTTTATTGACAGAAGCAACACAAGCAAACAGTTACCTGCCCCTCCTCTGTGCCACAAAGAGAAAACAGCCACGTTCTGTTTCCCAGAATGCCACAGACACGGAGGCCTGTCCCGGCCTGTGGAATCACTCACTGTTTTGTCAGCAACAACAGAACCATTTGACAAAGGTGCAGATTAGTCTTTTCAAGTGAAATGACCAGCAGACATAACAGAAGCTGTCGCCATAGGCGCATTATCGTTGTTAGACAAGAGTTGTTTCTCATCTACAGAAACCTTCAAAGACATCTGAACAACAAAATCATTCATGTCAATGAATAAATACAAAGAAATTGTGTTAAGTGATTGTTTAAACAAACTCTTTCTGCTAAAGGAGATTTTCTGTCAGATCAGCCGAGCTGGCTAGCTGCCTTGCTGGCTAGAGCCTTGGTCACCAATGACCCTGTCAGTGGTTCACCAGGTGGTCCTTCCTTAGACCACTTTGGTAGGCTCTAACCATTGCATACCAGGAACAACCAACAAGACCTGCAGTTCTGGCGATGTTCTGACCCAGTCCTCTAGCTATCACAACATCAGAGAGACTTTGCTCTTTGTCAATGCCTTCTGATCCTCAAGCTGGTCCATTTTTACTGTTTCCGACTTCAACTTCAGGGAAAAATCAGCTGCTGCCTGAAATATCCCACCCACTGACAGGTACCCATGGTAACCAGATAATATACCCCACCAACTGACGGGTAACCATGACAACCAGGTAATATATCCCACCCACTGACAGGTAACCATGGTTACCAGATAATATACCCCACCCACTGACAGGAAACCATGGTAACCAGATGATGTTTGTGTGAATGGACCAAGTAGTGGGTGCATTCCGTTTTTACTGGTTGGTTCTAACAGCTGACTGCTGTTGTTTATTTTATCCTAATGGGAGAGAAAAACTTAAATAACTTCAGCTTCCAGCTCTGCTCACTGACGTGGGCCAGGCAGACGTGTTAGAGCCATGATTCATCTTATGTGTGTTAGATCAATGAGCTGTTGGCAGAGTGCTTCTGTATCAGCCCCTCCTCCTCTCCCAGTGAGCCTTGTGATGTTGGTTGATGGTTTTTGTCCATGTTTGATCCACTTCCTCCTCTCTGCGCAGCAACATTCCCACTTACTTTTGAGGTGAGAATAGGTCTCTGACGGCCTAGAAAAGAGGTTGCAGTGGGCGCATGGTCCAACCCCATTGAGCAACGAGGTTCAGATAGGTAGGCGCCACAGAAGCGGCATATTCACCCTTGAACCTCTTCAAGCCCACCGAGGGCCGGTCATAGCTCACCGCCGCAGAGGAAAAGCTCCTGTGGGGACAAGCTTGCATCGGGGAAATATTTCGGGAGGCGAACCGGCGCCATACAACCGTCTCTCATTTAACAAACTGAAACCTCCTGGGTGGACTTCCTAGACCCTGTCTCTTCATCAATCAATCAACTTCATGTTTGTTTCTCTGACGGTGAGGCTTCACGCCGCATGATCTTATGTATTATTCTCCATATGACAAAACTTCACAATCATTTCAAAACACAAAAATGTTGACCAGCAACAACCTATTCATCATGATCTTCTTCCTTGGTTGTTGAGGTGAGGTGTCTCCTCATCGTCTTCCTGTCACTTCACTCTAATAACATGAAAAGTCCTCTCCAGAGTCACAGTTCAGGTTGTCCCTTCTAGGCTACTGTACAAGAATGGAAGGGGACCGCTCCCTCCAGATGTAAAGGACCCATTCTTAGCTAACACAAACAACAACTCTTGTTGTAACTAATGATACACTCATTAGAACATAGTCATGGATATTGCACTCGTTTATTCAAAGGAATACGCATACACTTCCCATATTATCCTTTTAAAAGTCGGAGGACCTGTGTGGTGTCTGTTCTCGTATAGCAAAAATACCATCTTTTATCCATCAGCTTTCCTCCAAGCTGTGATTTCTGTGATTGGCCGATGCTTCAGGAACATACAAAACATTATTGACCACAGATCTGCCCGAATGAAAACGCTTCACTGTGAATTCAAAAAAGCTCTGTGGACATTCTGCTCTGCAACAACCAGATGAATAAACCTATTATTTTCTGAGCACCAATAAACAGGCCATTCCTCTCAGAAAGCAGGCTTCAGTCTCGGCCGTGAGTGAGTAAAGTTCGACGCCGCAGGAAGCAGTGACATCGCACATGGAATGAATAATGAATGAAGATGTACCGCAGCAAACGGTCCATTTGACTAACTCTGGTTTAAAGACCAAAGTTAGTCAAATGGACGCATTAAAACACTGTGAAACGTGTGAAGGCAGCAGAAAGCTCCTGACTGCGAGAGTAATTGAAGGCGTGGAGCTCGTGCCACTGACGCCATCATGACGGGTCCATGTGGGGACCCTTCTCTTTTATGGTGTTGTTGACAAAATGCCTTTAAGACCTGTTATTACTGCTTCCTGCCCTGCAGACAGGGGAACTCAGCAACCTTTATTTTCTCTCTCTCTACTTCCCCCTTCTCCCCCTCCTCCCTCCCAGTGGCTCCACTGAAGCACAACCAAATCACGCTGTTGTCACCGAGCATGCAGCACAGCTGAGGGCTGAAAAGTCACGTCTACTTGCTGCTGAGCGGACAAAAAAATAAAATGATATGAAAGCAATTCCTGCAAAGTAAGAGCGGCTCCAGGTCGGATGACAGCGAGAGGTCCGCCCACGGATTGGTCGCTGAAGAAAAGAATTCTGTCGGCCCGACACGCATATTATTATTATTATTATTATTATTATTATTATTATTATTATTATTATTATTATATTCAGTACCAGCTTTGAGCCCACAAACACAAACCAAACATCAAACTGTGCAGAATTGTCAGGAAAAGCATGTTGTGACTTTTAACAGTGATCCACGAAAACCGCAAACCAAACCATGAAAACCTGAAAAATGAGGACAGAGCTCCAGCAGCTGAATGTGGAAGCAGGACAATGTGGTGGGTGTGGAGCAAAGCTGAAATACTCGCGACCACTACTAACTCTTCTTCTGGGATTTGCGGTGATCAGACGAAATACAAATGTTAAAATCGCTCCTCCTAACATATCAAATATAAAATCCATCGAGTTACATGTCACAAGGACATCAAAGCCACCAAAAAGCATAAACTGTATTTTGGGCAAACATATACTCCTTCATACTCCATGCTACAAAAAATGTTCTACTATCAAGAAGTTCAACTGTTTATGCTATAACTTAAGACTTTTCTATCTTCTACTACTTCCCTAAATCTTCTTCTTCTTCTCCTCCTTCTGCGGTCTGCTCCCTTCAGGGGACTGCCTGCAGCTCCATCTCCAGCATCCTCCTACCAGTAGATCCACTATCCCTCCTCTTCACGGGTCAGAACCATCTCAATCTGTCCTCTCTGACTTTTTCTCCAGGACATCTCACCTGGACTGTCCCCCTGATGTCTCCTTTCTAATCCTGTCCTTCCTCCTCACTCCCAGAGAACATCTGAACATCTTCAGCTCTGCCTCCTGTCTTCTGCTCAGAACCACCGTCTCTAAACCGTCCAGCAGAGCCGCTCTCACCTCCATCTTGGAAACCTTTCCCTTCACTCCTGCTGCTCCTCCTCTGTCACATGTAACACCATACACTCTTATCCACCCACTCTAACTAACCACCTCTCCAGGTTCTCCTCCACCTGCTCCCTGCTCTCACTACAGATCACAATGGCCTCCACCAATATCATAGTCCATGGAGACTCCTGCTGAACTCCTCTGTCAGCCTGTCCATCACCATAGCAAACAAGAAAGGGCTCAGAGCCCATCCTTGGTGCAGTCCCACCTCCACCTAGAGCCCATCCATCACTCCTACTGCACACCTCACCGCTGTCATGCTGCTCTCATACATATCCGGGCCTTGTTCTTGAAAATAACCACCAGAACACTTTTCCTCCATTCCTCAGGCACCCTCTCACTCTCACAGATAGTGGTGAACCATCTAGTTAAATACTCCACTACCTTCTCTTCTAGACAATTACCTCCACATACATCCACCAGTATCTTTAGGACCAACTGCTTCAACGCTGCTCTCTATTCAACATTACTGATCCTTGGGACTTCTTGATCTACAGGTCTCGCACCTTCAACCCTTTTCTCTCTCTCATTTCCTCCATTCATCAGTTCTCCAAAGTTCTCATTCCATCTTGCCCTCACACTCTCCTCACTTTTAAGCACATATCCATCTCCATCCTTAATCACCCTAACCTGCTGCACATCCTTCCTATCTCCATCCCTTTGCCTTGCCAATCGGTACAAGTCCTCATCTCCTTCCTCAGTGTCCAACCTCTCTTACATCTCATCACAGACCTCTC
The DNA here is from genome assembly GCA_009660295.1 of Lophius piscatorius. Classification (NCBI taxonomy): domain Eukaryota; kingdom Metazoa; phylum Chordata; class Actinopteri; order Lophiiformes; family Lophiidae; genus Lophius; species Lophius piscatorius. Next base: position 11,619 of record VRLP01008812.1, read on the forward strand.
CTTTAGTCTTTGCAGCCTCACTCTTCATCTTACATTTCATTTCTCTGGACTCCTGCCTACTTTCTTCATCTCGCCTGCTATCCCACTTCTTCTTCTTCAACCTTTTCATACTTTAACCACCCTGCGCCTCCTCAGTCCACCGCCAAGTCTCCTTATTTTCTTTCTTCTTTCCAGATGACACACCAAGCACCTTCCTACCTGTCTCCTTTATCACCTTTGCTGTAGTTGTCCAGTCATCAGGCAGTTCTTCACTACCACTCAGAGCCTGTCTCACCCCTCCCTGAAGTTCACACCACAGCCTTCCTTCCTCAGCTTCCACTATCTGATCTTTTGCTCCACCTTTGCTCTTTTCCTCTTCTGTACCACCAGAGTCGTCCTAACCATTCTATGATGTCTGGCTACGTTCCCCCCTCTCACCACCTTCAGTCTCACATCTCTTTTCTGGTTGCATCTTCTGAGGATGTAGTCCACCGGTGAGCTCCTACCCCCACTCTTATATGCGACCCTGTGCTCCTCCCTCTTTTTGAAATACGTGTTCACCACAGCTTTTTCCAATTCTTTTCACAAAATCTACCAACATCTGTCCTCACATGTTCCTGTCCTGAAGACCATACCTCATCATCTCCTCTGATCCCTTTGCCAACGTGACCTTTGAAGTCTGCTCCCAACACCACTCTCTCACCCCTGGGAGTACTTTCCATCACTTCATCCAACTCACTCCAGAAATTCTCTTTCTCTTCCAGCTCACAACCAACTTGTGGGGCATCAGTGCCGACAATGTTCATCATCAAAACTCAGTTATTAGGATGATTGGGTGACCTGATCATCCTAATGACTCTGTCCGACACTCTTCACCTCCAGAACACTCTTCACATACTCCTCCTTCAAAATAACCCAACCCCATTTCTCCTCCCATCTACTCCATGATAAAACAGTTTGAAACCTCCTCCAATGCTTCTAGCATTGCTACCTTTCCACATGCTCTCTTGGACACGCAATATATCTTCCTTCCTTCTCTCCGTCATATCAGCTAGCTCTCTATCTTTATGGACCATCTAATTCGGAAAAATTTGGAAAAGGCGCCTAATCGGAAAGAAATGTTGCATGTAAAAACCCCTTTCCGGGAGAAAGGGTCCTTTCCAAAGTAGATTTCATTCCTTTGCAAGTAGGTTATCTAAGTCCTATCGAAAAGCCTTTCCCATAGCCAGTCGCTGCATGTAAACACGACGCATTTTAAATACGGCTACTTCAAACAGTACCGGTCTACATCGGAGAGTCATTTACTCATCGCAACTTTGAAAGAGTTTAACAGATTTGGACGGTTAGATGGATGAAAAGTCACTTCCTGTCCATGCCCTCTTTGTCGTATTCTTCTTCTGGGCACTTCTTGGCGCTCGTCGCCCAGCTCATTGTAGCATCCTCACCACCTTATGAACTGGAGTGTGGATCGTCTGATCGTCGCGTCAGAAAGCTGGTTACGATTAGATTAGTCGATGTATGTAAACACCGGGTCAGAAAAGATCACGGGTCAGAAAAGATCACGGGTCGGAAAAGATCACGGGTCGGAAAAGATCACGGGTCAGAAAAGATCACGGGTCAGAAAAGATCACGGGTCAGAAAAGATCACGGGTCGGAAAAGATCACGGGTCAGAAAAGAGCACGGGTCGTGTAAACAGCCGACCAATGTTACAATTCGGAGGGGTTTTATTTGGATCGGAGAAAAGTGTCCCATGTAAACACACCTACTGTCACAACATTTAAAGTTTCTACTTTCACCCTATCCTGCTGCCAAATTCCACATTTTCATTCTCTCAACAATTGAACATAAACTCATACTTTCAGTTAGAGAAACCATTCAACTATTCAAATGTGCAGCTTCATCAGGAAAACTCCGCTTTCCATTTTCATGAGAACTCCCCAAAACAGGCAATCAGGTACTTACCTCTACCTGTTACTACTACTACCAATACTACTATCTCTACTACTACTACGTCTACTACTGCAACCTCTACTACTACTACTATATCTACTAATACCACAATCACTACTACTACGACCACAACTACTATCATCCCCGACTACTAATACTACTACGTCTACTACTACAACCTCTACTACTACTACTACTATCTCTACTACTACTACATCTACTACTACGACTGCTAATACTACGTCTACTACCAGCTCTAATACTACTACTATTACCTCTACTACTACTACTACTACTAAGTCTACTAGTACAACCTTTACTACTATAATATAATAATAATACATTTAACTTATAACGCACTCTACATTTGGATCAAATCTCAAAGTGCTAAAAAAAGTACTACTACTATTTCTACTAATACTACTATGTCTACTACTACGACAACAACTACTATTACCTCTACCACTAATACTACTACCTCCACTCCAACTAGATGTCCTCAGGATCAAACTCTGAAATTCCTCGGGACTCTTTCTTTTCATTAAGATCAAACTAAAGCTCCAATCACGAAAACGTGCACGAGCCCATTTGCCCTGTTTATATGTGCACGTGTTCCTCTTTGCCTGTTTCTTTGTCAGTGTTTACGCGTGCAGGTGTTTACGCGTGCGTGTTTGTGTGCGCGTGTTCAGGGGGTGGAGGACCCACTAGTAGCAGGAGGAAGAATGAAGAAGCACATTCCTTAGAAAGCCGTCCTCATTCAAAGTCGCGCACAGAATGCGAAGTTTTCTTGCGTCAAGTTAGAAAGAAATGAAGAACAAGGAGAAGCCTTTTTGCAACTCACCGGCGTTACTTTGTACCTGCTGGATCCACGCACTGGAAGAGTAAACGTGCTCGGGAGGCATTGCAGCGCAAAGACGCAGCAGCACATGAGCAGAGAAGTCCGCATCCTGGCGGGCGTCAGGAGCCGCCGTGGCGCAGAGCAAGGATGTGTGAGCGCACGAGTCCGGGATCCGGAGCGACTGCGCTTTAAATAGACTCTGGGTTCTTTGTTCTTTCTTTCCTGCACAGGCACCGTTTCCACAGCCCGGGGCTGATAATACCATCCGCTACCATGTGACTCTTAACCCTTCCTCTGCCGCGTGCGCGACTCGACTCAACTCAAAGCAGATGGAGGAAGTGTTGACCTTTATCAACACCAAGAAATGAAGTATTACATGTAGTACAAGTATTACAATGAAGTATAACAAAACCATATTCCTTCTTAAACACACTAAACCCCACCTCCATCGGGATATTATGAGATTATTGTAAGAGTTTTATAAACCCTGACCCTCGACATGAACCCTTTTCATGAGCAGCCAAAAAACCATCTTCTGCCAATGATGAACACACCTGTGCATTAAAGGTGAGGAGGACTTGTGACTTTCACCTCAAAATGTCTCAAGCAGCTCTGGAGTTAACTTGGTTGGGATGAAGGTGGCTCAGATGGTAGAGCGGTTGTCCACTTATCTGAAGCCTCTAGCTTCACTGTGTGAACGGGTGAATATTTGTGTGAACGGGTGAACGTTTGTGTGAATGTTTGTGTGAACAGGTGAATGTTTGTGTGAACGGGTGAATGTTTGTGTGAATGTTTGTGTGAACAGGTGAATGTTTGTGTGAACGGGTGAA
>VRLP01008813.1:5000-15211 GCA_009660295.1 Lophius piscatorius
AGCTTTGATCCATTGGACGATCCAGAACCTCAGAAGATGCATTTTGGTGTCCAGCACCAAGACGGTACTAGAACACATTCTGCATTCTACAACAGGTACCTCATTCAGACCTTAGCTGCAGATCCTTTGAGTCCAGTAACTAGCAAGGTGGGACCTCCATGGATCTGATCCAGATCCGACCGACACTCAACTGGAATGAGATCTGGGGAATCTGGGGGCCAATAGATAGATATACAAATATATACATTCACCAAACTAAAGGAATCTTGAACAACAGCTCTTCATTCATTTTGTTCTTGTCTCTCAAACTCCCATCTATAACTCACACTAACACTTATTTATTCATACACCGACATTATTGTGGATATTTCTCTCATCCTAGACGGTGATGAATCCTTATCCAATCAGATGACACGACTTGTTAATTGATCTTACTACGCCACAAGTGGAAGGTGGGTTAGTCACGGAGTGCTACCGTCTCTAATGCTATTAAGTGGCCATTAGCGCTCGCCATTTTCATTAGCGAGGTGTGAATGAAGCACAGACTTCGGGCTTCCCCACAGTTTTGTGTCCATATTCCCTCCTTGGATAATTAAGTCCGAGCAGCAGGTGCTAGTTAGGCGAGCTCGCGGAATTCTTCCACAGCTGTGCATTCTCGCAGACATCATACGGAACCGCGTAATAATCTCCGAGCTTCGAGAGAGAGAAGACCTCGCCGCTTTTGAATATTGAAGAGAAAAAAAAATACCAGTGATTATTTTTTTGAAGGATTTATGTGCCGACCGTTTTCATGAAGAATGAATAAATACTTCTCTTTATGAAAAGCGGTTGACATTTGGTTTGTAGATAGTTGGCGTTATGGCCGTGCATGAAATGAGGAAGTCTTTGTTTGGATATATTTTCATTGTGTTTGCATGTACTTCCTGTGTTTACCTGAGTTCTTTCATAGAAAGCTTGTCCCACGCTGTTGTCCCCGACAGCAAGATCCAAACAGTTACACAATAAACAGAAACGACTTATAGTTTAGTTCTTTCCTTGAGTATATCAAGCTTATTTGATATGATGTGTGTGACTCGGAGTTAACAGAGTAATTCTTAGATGGGTGATAGGCAGGGGCGGATCAGGATTGAAGGCCTCTGCAATTACAATAAACGGGAGGATTTTTGTTGATTTTTAAACGAAACAGATTTCAAAGTTGCCATTTGGGGCGTTTTGCTTTGACTAGCCAGGGGAAGCTAGCTAGCCCTAACAGCTGGTTGGGCGTCTTCTGAGGCGCTGGATTTAGTCTCTGCTTCCAGCTCCTGCTGAGCATTAATTTTCAACGAAGTAAAACATATTAACAGCCTGTCAGCACTGGCATCTATGCCATATGGACATGGAATTTATAATGGAACTGATGCGCACCGGTGTCTACGGCCGCGTTATTGGACTATTTTTGAAAGAAAGAAAGGACGACAGACTCGACCTTCAGATGAGGAGCAGCTTTGAGTCTAATTTTTAAGAATCTCAAAAAACTGTTCACTATTGTTTGCTAAAGATGTTTGCCGGTGTTGATGTGTGAACGATGTCCAGAATCGGTCTTACGCCCGATCTTACGTATTCTACGCCAGTAAACGCTGTTGAATCTTACTTATATTTGATGGCATTTTTGGTTTTCTTGGTGGTCGTATGATGATGTTGAATCTCATTTCAACCACTTCATTACACTAGATACATTTTACCAGGTCTATGAATGTGTGCTGGTTATGTGTTACTACAGCAGCGTGTATCTGCAGTGTCACTGTGAAAGTATTTGAGGTGTAGTGCTGAAAGCCCAGGTGTAAAACCCACTACCCGACACCGCTGATAGGGTATAGTAAATATAAATAAATGTTGGAAAGATTGGCTGTTTCAGAATAACCTGGCTTGAGTGAGCTACTAGTAAATACAGTATAAAAACACAGCAGGAGGAATTCACGTCATGAAATACTAGAACTAGATACTTTGTTTTTATGGACGGTTTTAAAAGTGGGAATTCTTGCTGAAAATTAAATTTCTTGGCTATTAAAATCACTAAATCTATTCATAGGTCCGTGTATTTGCCTCATCTTTGCCACTTCGAACATACGTGCGAGATGTATGTAGGTATCTCGCAGATACTTACAAAGATGTATATATTTGGCGTTGTCGGCAGGATTGGAAGAAGATATTGGGTAACACTGACACTGTAGGCAGAGAAAGGAGATTGTTTTCTATCCATGAACAGTCTCACCTACGCACAATAACATGGCGTGAATGGTTACCATTAGGCTGCATACTACTAGTGTGATACTAGTGCTCAAGAGTGTTCAATAATTTAACTCATTCACTCGTATTATGTCCAGTACTCAAGGTTGGTCCTTTTGTGAGCTCAGAGAAGCTTTAAGAAAAGGGATCGGCTTATCTTTGAAATGCATATGTGAAGTAATTCACAGCACAATAAATTAAGCTCGGAACTAGAGAGAGGACTCCGCCTACTCTTTTAAAGAAATCCTAAAAACAGTAAGAGGTGTGCTGAAGCCAATCATGTCTTTTGTTTTTTTTAACAAGATTCCTCCATGTACCAATTTTGAAGTGTTCATGGGATTGCAGCAATATATAATTAATCCATATACATGCAAATTGTAGCCAGACCAGGCAGGAAAAGCACAGGAAGATGTTATTTTTTACCTAGCAGTGGAGATGACTGTGTTTTTGGAAACTTAATCATCAATTTCAGTAATCAAATGTTAATTTGTGGGTCAAAATGTCATTTCAGGATGACTCTTGATATGAATTAGTTCCAAAATGATTTAGTTTCACTGGTTTGCCTGTAAAACTAGAAAAAAACACTCAGAGAGCACAAACCTCCACAAAGGTGGAGGTTTAGGAAAAAAGGTTTGCGGGCGTGAAAAAGGGTGCAAACTTGATAGCCCCCCCAATATACGAGCAAGCTGATCTGCTAACGAAGCCAACTGAGGATAGCGTCTGTGAAACATGCAAAATAACACGCACTATCCATTTAGAACCTTTGCCTTAATGAATACACAGTATCGGGCTTTTCTACCTGAGCGAGCATAAAACTGGGGGGATGGGTTATAGGTTAATTCAGCACGCATAATGTGTTTCAATAAGCCTGAAAGAAATTGCGGTGCTTGTGATTGCGTCTGTATTTAATACGTTTGAAAGGAAGGTGCTAATCGGCACAGCGTTGCTCATAGACACAGTTTGGCATACTGATGGGCCGGTTACGTAGTTCGGACCCTTAGTTGAACAATATTGCCAAACTTCTCTGGTTGGAGAAGAACGAGAAGGAGGCTAACGTCCGCTATCCACATGTGTGGCTGTGTGCGACACACACTGTGACCCTCCAATGCTCCAATGTGGGACCGCTTTGTTTGAGAGACCCACTGCCTGAACCCCGTCTTCATCCCTCTTGTCAGGGCACTAATGGCCACCGTCAGACCAGATCCGGCGCTGAGCACCAGGTGGACATTCGATAGGGAGGGACCACCTCCAGCACAATGGACGAATCTGTCTTCAAGACTACAACTCACCTATATTCAGCAAAACTCTAAACATGAACCACATTCATGTTTGATTTGGTAAAAATACGGTCGATAAATTAAATATTTCCAGGAATGTGTGCGTATTAATGTGCATCACTGCTCAGAGCGGTCAATAAACTGCAGCTGCTGCTCAGTCCTGGTCAGAGGGTCTAACATCGGCCCCCACCTGTTTTATCAACCAAGGTTTTCTTATAAGCTTTCCCATCTCTTGTTCTTCTTCTTCTTATTTCTTATCTTCTGTTAATTCCATCTACCGTACTTCTCATTTTACCCAAAGCATTGACTTTCTCGCGGACACTTTCCCATATTGTGTTTCTTCGTTTGGTAATATTCAGACTCCTTTGTTGTTTTTCAACAATATGTTTATTTGCCTCTTCCTTTAACTCCTCCAGTTCCATGGCATTAAATTTGGTTTTGCACTTGCGGTCACTCTGCTCTGTGTCCAAACTCTCCATGGCGGAAACTGGTAGCAGACGCAAAACCCTCATTTAAATAAGATGTTGTCATTCACGCAATTATTCTTAGTAGATGACACGCAAACCAAATGTGTAATGTGTTAGAAGGCACACACAATTTTGCACTCCTTATTAGGGATCGTAGTAAATCAGGCATTCCGAGTATCTCAAATACTCTGTAGCCACTCGTCATCTGCACTTTCAACTTCAGCGTCCCTGTTCAGCCCCCCGTCTCTGTTCGGCTCAACCCTTTTAGGAACATCATAGGAATCAAAAGAAAATGTTGCAACTGAGCCGCCACCTAGCTCCACCCCCGAAGGAACATCAAAGGACTCAGAAGAACAAAAGCAGTAATAACCACATTGTAACATCTCTTCTCCAAATGGTTATTATATTTTATTAAAATGCTGCAATACAAGCAAAGTCAGCAACATTGTATCACCCCAAGGATATGCCAAAAGACAACACCTGGGTAAAATTTCAACAAAATGTGTTTTTCTGTAATCCTGCTCATAAATAAAACCTACAAACAAACAGACAAACGCAAAGGTCTGAAAACATAACCTCACGGCGCAAGTTAATAAACGGCAATTAAATATCTCTTAAAGTGATATCGTATGATAAACGTTATTATACGGTTAAAACTGTATAGTTTTATCTCTACTGAGTTGAACATTTACCAAATGCAGGGACGTGGGTACGATTTTGAAAACATACTTTACTCCAGCAGAATCGGATACTGAGCTTTGTACATTTCTCAGCACATGAAAGGACTCATTATTATTACAGAGGATATAAGACACAAAGACCAGCATCACTAGAGCGTTCCTCTTTCTTTCCCTTGGAATCGTGAGGATGAAATGGGGCAAAGAACAACGTTGGCTAATAATGTGTTAACGAATGGCTACGAAAGAACAAGATGTTCAAACAACCTTGCTGGAGCCCGTTTAAGACCGCGGTTGAAGAAAAGGGTTGTCATGAAAAGGAGGTCGAAAACAAAGGCGACCCTGAGTCCCGCATTAAAGAGACAATCTTGTCGGCTTACATGATTTCCCTTCTCATTGTACCGATGTTTGACTTGGCGTCGGTTGCCGGGGTTTCATCTTTGCCAATCAAGCCATTCCAGAATCTGCCTGCTTGCCAGAGCATTAATGAACAACATGGCGCCTTTACTCCTAATATGAATGTTGTGACTCGTTCAATAGTCTAAGCATGGCTGTCTGTTCCTGGTGAGTTGTAACATGAACGTCTCCTAGTAACGTTAAGACCTTCTCATCGAAGACATCTGCGCTAAATGAACTGGCAGGAGATAAAAATGTATATTAATAAGCGGGGAATTAGATAAAATAGCGGGAAAGTTGAGAGAGGAGGCGAGCGATAGGGAGTCGTCGTGACAGTCATCACTTCCGCTATTATCCCTAATTCTCTACGGGGAATATCTCAGTCAGGCGGAGTAAATTTGAGGCAGATAAGAGCGACAATGAGATTCACATGGGTTTTGAGGCAAAGCCCTTCCAAGGGCTTGATTTCACCTCCACTAGGTTTTGAACTTCACACATCTAATAGCTCCGCCTTGTCGTCGGCGTGCGTTGGGGTTCCGGTGTGCAGCTGCGTCTTGAAGCGACGTACGCATGCGTCGCGCAGAACTTTGTTTGGCGGGCGGCTCACAATAGATTCATCGTGTCGTGTTAGGAAGCTTCCTGTCGTCTATAGAGGGTAGAGAATTGGATTCTCTCTGCTTTAGTTTTCTCCGGGCGTCTAATTAGCAGCAACTACAAAAGGTTAAAAGGGAGACGCAAAAACTCCTCGCAGGCAGATCCTGCAGGAAATGCTTCTGTGGTTCAAAGTTGTGGGCCGTGAGCGCGGAGAGAAACAGCCACCATGTTCATTTTACAGGAAAATATGCAAATGATGCAAGATCATTTCTGCAGCATATCTCCAATGTTAATAATCGTTGAGCAGTTTGTCGTTTGGTCCATCAAAGACTGGGATCTCCCAACGACTGTTAAATGAAGTTAAAAGGAGGAAGGAGGAATCTTTCTGACTTCAAGAGTTTAAAACCGCTCAGGGACGATCTTCATGTTCCATGTTCTACCTGGTTTTGTGTTCGACATAAACACGCAATATCAGTGAAGTGGTGACTATAAATTGCCTCCCGGTGTGAATGTGAGTGTGAATGGTCTCCTGTCCTTCCATGTGTTAGCACAGTGATGAATTGGTGACAGCTGGGATGGACTCCAATCCCCCGAAGATCCTGCAAGGAGGGAATAGCCTCCTTTAAAAAGAAATGTGTTTATTTTTTTAAAACAATGATCTTTAACTCAGATTATTCATATTTTTATGAAAAAAGAAAATGTTTTCCACAAAAAGCTCATAGTGAAATAATATATATACAAGATATATCTTCTTTTGATTATTCATAAGAGTCAATTTGAACAATCGGACTAATGTTGGGAATTTTAAAATATCTATATTTGGAAAATAAAAAAAGTGCCTGTAGAAAGTGAAATATGAAGGATTAGAGTAAAATATGACAAATATACAAGTGATATCTCCTAGAGGTTCACAGGAAGTCAATGTGGACCAAGTCAGCCCGACGGACCGGAGGTTATTGTGTGAACGAAGGTCTATGAGGGCATAAAAATGTGCAAATGATCCTTGTAATAGTTTTTTGAGTTATCGCTATCGGTGGAGTGGTGACTCTAGATGTGTGAATGTAAGTGTGAATGATCTCCTGTCCTTCCATGTATTAGCCCCGTGATGAAATGGTGACAGCTGGGATGGACTCCAATCCCCCCAAAGATCCTGCATGAAGGGAATACCCTTACAGGCACCCTTTGAGAAGAATAAGCCAACCGATATACAAACAATTTCCTTACTGTCTCTAACCATGACCTTTAATCCGAAAATCAGGATCTGGAGATCGATCTTACAGGCTGAGATTGTGTTACGTGGAAAATTTGATCATTTTTGAGAGAAATGTCTTTATTGAATAATTTCCTGTCCAATACAGACATTAATAATGAGACCTTTACCGTTTATCCCAACATAGAGTTTCTATTCCCAAAAGTCCCCAATCCCCTGCGTTGAACAAGCAATCCAACTGATTGAACACCTCACATTAAACGTGACTCATTAATAATCTCAAACAGTCCATAGTGACTCAACCCAACTATTTCTATGATGTCATCAGTCTGTTCTAGGATCAGATCCCATAGTGACTAAATGATGAAGATAAATACAGTTAACTAGTTTTTTTTTTTAAAAAGAAAGAAAAAGAAAGAAAAAGAAAGAATATATATATATATATATTTTTTTTTTTTGATAATAATAGAATTGGATACATGTTAAGAAACTTAATAAATCAATTTTTTAAATTTTTAAATCATACCAACGGGTAGTGTTTTCATTAAAAAATAATAAATCTCCCCCTAGTGAGTAAAATATGAACTATAAGAGTAAAACACGATAAACAGAACTCCTCAAGTTAATTCATGTGCACCAAATTATGACAGGACCATAATTTGGTGCCGGACCAACGGTTGAGAGATTAAAGCCCGGAAACTGATTTTGGAGATGGAAATCCGTATTTATGCTTCTGATCTTTCAAAAACACCCCCAATCTTTTCAGGAGACGTCTCTTCTTTCTAACTAAAGCTTAAGTGTGTCTGGACTCCCAATTTGAAATTTAGGATGAATTGGTTTTAAAAAAAAAGTTTAACATTATTTCATTGGCTATATGTCAATATAATTATTTTCTTTTCACTGGAGTATACTTGAGTATAATGTTAAAAATATTTTTGAAATTCTATATCCATCGTAAAAGTTATAAATCTTTCTGAATGATACTCAATATTCATTCAGTACCTAATTAACTTTAAATGAAAAACTGATGTCAGATGTTAAAACATATAAAAGTGGAAACTTTTATGGTCGTGATGTTTGAAAACAGACTTTTGTAGAATTTTGTGAGGCTTTTAGAATACAAACAGAGGCGTTAAAGCAACAGGAAGTTGTTTCTCCTCACATGAGATATTGGTTAATGTATATTTTATGAACATAAATGCAAAACTGTATCAACAACCTTCAGCCGCCGCCTATACGTCATCGTCTTTGAACGCAGTGAAGCATAAAAAGGGATTATGAGTCTGCCGCCGCCGCCGCCGCCGCCACTCTGTGAGGCTGAACTCATGATGCGCTTAATCGTAAAGTCAGTGTTTCAACATACTGACAATAACTGTGGACATAAAGAGACGTCACGGCACTTCCTGCGTTCATCGTCTCTGTTGAGCGGTTTGCATGTGTTGCTAATTAGCACCAAACACAATGTTCCACTGAGACGAGTAGAAATGTCATAACAGCTTTGTTTGTAATTATCCAGATTTTTGGACAAACTTTCATGTCGCCGCTACGGAGGAGAGAAAAGAATGGACACTGCTGTTTTAATTATATCGCCGGAAAAAAGTCTATTTATTGAATCCTCATCGCCGCACTCAAAAACTATTTCACGGATCATTTTCAAATTGATTACCTATATAAACCTTAGTGCGAGGAAGAACTGTATTGATTTTGGGACAGAGGACGAGGGGAAGCATTTTCTCCAAAAGATTTCTGGGGCTTCATTTCTCAACCGTTGGTCCGATTTAGTCCGAATTTGATTCATGCCGACCAACAGGAGGAGATATATCGTGTATATATATATATATGTATATGTATATATATATATAAATCTTATTTTACTCTAATGGTTCATTTTTTATTCACTAGAGGGGGAATTTTTAATGAAAAAAATATATTATTATTTTTTCTGACTTAAGTCCACATTTAGTTTGAGGGTTTCAATCAGAGGAGTTACTTGTTCAACCCCTGCGTTGTTGCTTAAATTTTTTTTAAGCAACATAAACGAGGGCCTATTTGAGATTAAAAATCTCTTTCCTGTCCCAGCGGTAGGGTAATAATGGTTTCGGATTCACAAATAACAGTTTACAAACTGGGCCTGAGGGTATATGTCCCCAATCCCCTGCATTGTACAAGCAACCCCTTTGATTGAACTCCTCAAACCAGATAAGAAGTAACGTCTTTAGTACTTTTCATAAGAAAGTTCCCGGAAGCCGGTAAAATGCAAACAATTTGAATAAAATATGTTGAATCTCCTTGATTTGATTCATTTACACCAAATTTGACAGTTGAGGAATTAAAGCCCCAAAACTTTTTGAGATAAAAGTGTCATAAATACACAACTGACCTTTCCCAAAATCACTCCAGTTCTTCCTCACACTTAAGGTCCATTTGGGAATTACATTTGAAAATGATCAACGAAACAGGTTTTGTGTAAGCACGTTAACTTGTACGATCTAAGGCGGCGATGACTATCCCATAATATCCCTGATTTTTCAGGGAACATCAGAATTATCTCCTTCGTCTTTATTGGCGGATGGTTTGTTTCCATCCATAGTCTCCGCCGGTACGCCTCTGGCATAGTGTCGACCTTAACCGGGATTCAAAGCCATCTGGTGGGGAAAACGGTTTTGTTTTATACATATAGAATAAATAATGTCGAAACTAGTCATCAACTATCTCTCTGCTGTGTGAAAACATCATCCTCACTATTAATGAAGAAGGTGTTCAACGTCACTGAAGCCCGGTTAAGAATGAGATCGAAGAAAAGGGTTGTCATGAAAGGAGGAACGGCAATTATGTATATCTGAGGGATCCTGGGTGGTTCACAGGAGTCATTACTACCATCTACAAACATCTCCTCCACCTCCAGCTCCACCTCCACCTCCACCTCCACCTCCAGCTCCAGCTCCAGTTCCTGCATCATAATGATTTTACCAGCGCCAAGAGGTTATGTAGATAGAGAGAGAGAGAGAGAGAGAGAGAGATAGAGAGATAGATGGATAGAGATAGATAGATAGATAGATGGATAGAGATAGATAGATAGATAGATGGATAGAGATAGATAGATAGATAGATAGATGGATAGAGATAGATAGATAGATAGATAGATAGATAGATAGATAGATAGATAGATAGATAGATAGATAGATAGATAGATAGATAGATAGATAGATAGATAGATAGATGGATAGATAGATAGATAGATAGATAGATAGATAGATAGATAGATAGATAGATAGATGGATGGTAGCTGGATGGTTACTATGCTATATTTTTTAGTAACTATAGT
>VRLP01008814.1:0-15210 GCA_009660295.1 Lophius piscatorius
CCATCTCAGGGCTCCACAGACGACTGATACATTTAAAAAAGGACTTAAAACTTTCCTTTTTAGCAGAACCTATAACTTTAATTAACATTGCTGCTTTTTGGTCAGGCTTTTATATAGTTATTATTTTTTTTTTTTTATTGATGCTTTTATCTGCTTTTGCTTTGTAGCACTTTGAGATTTGATCCAAATGTAAAGTGCATTATTAATTAAATGTATTATTATTATTATTATATATCCGGGTGAGGGATAGAAGTTTGATAAGGATGTTTTTAAATAGCTAAAGTTGATGTGCATTAGAGCTGATTGCATCGTATTATTTATTCATGTCAGCATGTAAGTAAACAACAAACATACGTCAACAAATATGTATTTGAGGAAAACAATAATTATTATGTTGATTAGAACCCGGACTCTTTTCCTTTTATTCTTTTTCAGTCATAATAATGGTGACACAATATTATGAAAAAAGTTCTGGGGTGGAGATTTTCTCACCTAACTCTCGCCAAGACATGAAATAAGACAACACAAAGATTATTCAGGCCATTTAATACTTCATGAAAAATGAGGTCATCTCTGCATTACGCTGGACCGAAATACTGGAACCGTTATTGCATTTGGCTGCAGCTCCTTGTTTGAGGCCTTTGTTATGTAGATCAGTTACCGTTATTGTTTGGTTATATCTGGCATGAAAGAACCTTCCTGTTAGCGCTGACCTGAAATAACTCTCACTCTACTTTCATCATGAAAGATGATTAGTTGAATGCCATTTTAGAGTTAGGTCGGACTTTTGATGCTTGCTGTGGTGGAAATCGTCCTTCCGTCTCGTCTGTGGTATGCCCTCCCTGACCATCTGAGGGCTCCACAGACGACTGACACATTTAAAAAAAAAAAAGGACTTACAAATAACCTATAACTTTAATTAACATTGCTGCTTTTTGGTCAGGTTTAATATAGCTATTATTTTGTTTTTTATTGATGCTTTCATCTGCTTTTACTTTGTAGCACTTTGAGATTTGATCCAAATGTAAAGTGCGTTATAAATTAAATGTATTATGCTGAAATATGAACTAAGAGAGTGGAATAAGATATATGTACGAGACAGATCTCTTCGAGTTGATTCATATGCAGCAAATCTGGGTTAAGTTGGACGAAACGGTGAGGAAATTATGTTCCAAAAACAGTTTTTTCATACAAAAGCCCCCCCTTGTGAGTAAAAATACAAAGAACCAGAGTAAAACATGATATTTATTTGATAGATCGACTCGATATGCACGAAAATCCAACCAATGGTTAGAAATTAATGTTCAAAAAAACACATATATATCTATATATTTTCCCCCTAGGGAGTATCTATATATATCCATCCATCCATCAATCTATCATTATAGATAGATAGATAGATAGATAGATAGATAGATAGATAGATAGATAGATAGATAGATAGATAGATAGATAGATAGATAGATAGATAGATATCCATCCACCCATCCATCCATTCATCCATCCATCCACTATCCACTATCCACTTTTGGACATAAAGCTCCAACTGACCGATCCCAAAATCAATCCAGTTCTTCCTCACACTAAGACCTATGTGGTCAAAAAATTTGTTATTAGAAAAAGAAAAGCTCCCCCTTGTGAGTAAATCATGAACTATTAGGGTAATATATATGATATATACTAGATGGGTCTAATTGAGTCGAATCATTTGCACCTAATTTGGACAAAATCGGACCAACGGTTGAAAACATACGGCCCGAAAACTTTTGGAGATAAAGCGTCAGAAATATACAACCGACCTTTCAGAAAATCACTCCAGTTCTTCCTTGCACTAAGGTCTATATGGGCTTAAAATCTTTTAAATAATCCATGATATGGTTTTGGACTTCTGATCTGCGACGGCCGCGATTTTTTGAGTCCATAATATTCCCGTCAGCACAGCGTTTTATCTCTGTGCTTTATACATAAACATATCTCCAATCTTGTCGGAGCGATTGCGATGCTTTACCGAACGTACGGATTGGAGTAGCATTCTGACTTGTTCTTCTCCAAATGGATTTAAGCGTTCTTGTAACGAGGAGTCTGCAGGCCTCCAGCGCTTTTGTCCATTTGGTCCAAAAGTCCAATTACTTACAAAAACTTAATGTAATCATCCGTCTGCTCAGCAGGAGACATCGGAGGCAACTATCACTGATCAAACAATCAGTGAGATGGTCTCCAGAAAAGCAGAGTCAGTGCGCTGCCAGTGGCTTGTAAATACTTTCGGGCCCATCGCCGTTTTAGAGAAGGCGATGAGTCAGGATGCGGCGTTGGGTCGTTGCCTATTACGACTCCTAGCCGCGGCCGATGCTTCGCGGCGCTCATGAGCAGACACTTAATCACTTTTATTAAGCCTCCGTCAGCTCCGGAGTCCACAAGCATTAACATTTTTTTTCCCCCCTCGCCAATAACCGTAAATGTCAAAAAATAAATACTGCAGTATGTACCGCGACGTCGGCCCAGCGGCCCACAACGGATTTATTCTCCGTTGCACGGTTGCGTGCTTTTATTTTGGCGAGAAGCGTAAACATGTGTTAGTGTTTTGTATCGTATTAAAAAATGAACACAAGGTGTTAAAGTGGGCCGGAACGTACGGAATGGACAATGATGTAATGATCTGAGGTTTTCAGGGAGGTGGGGGGGGAAGCAAAAATAAAACAGAAACTCCTTTTACTTTTAGATGTTTCTTTTTGTCCATTTATGGTGTCTGGATGAAGAGGGGAGAGTAAAAACATCTGTCCTCCCTCCTGGTGTTTAATAACCCAGCTTCAAAAACAGAACGCAGCCGTGAGGTGTCGTTGTCAAGGGAACGTTTTTCTCGCTGCGCTTCTGATTGGAATCCATCACTGATGCTGCGTCAGAACCATCTCATAGCGGAGGAGGTCGTGGCCTGAGGAAGAGGTCATCAGGTGGGACCCAACCTTCATGGAGTGTTTGGACTCTTATCCACCAGCGCTGTCCAGCTGATGGGTCGGCAGTTGTGGCCAATCACACGCCGCAAAAGCCACAGGACAACAGACGTGTTTACGGAAGACACTTAAAAGTGACTCGTACCCAGACGATCGCTAAACATCCGGGTCACGCAGTCATGTGACCAAGAATAAAAAACCTCTGACCCTAACATGTTCAGAACCCAGAGTTACAGTAAACAAGGTTTGTTATACTTGTTGAGTAAAACCCTTAACCACCGGTGCGCATACTGACTTCTGTCGTCGCCATGGCAACGTGAACGCAACGCTCCGAGTGTCAGAAAGGAAAGCTGTTAAAATAGCGGGGTAAAAGTTCTCAGCAGGTTTAAGACACCTTGTTTACGGCGGCTTCGGGTTCTGTGCGTGTTAGATTGAGAGATAGAAACTTTATTAAGCCCCTAAAGGGGAAATTTAGTAACGCAGAGGAGAACGTTTACATTTCTCGCCAAAATAAAAGCACACACTGGCGCGACCAATGGAGAGTGAATCCATTCTTGACGTTGTTATAAATACTGCCGTGTTTTTTAAGGGTCATTATTCGGCGTGTTTGTTGTTTTCGCCACGTTGGTTAAAGTTTAATTCTAAGTCACGTGACTGCATGACCCGGAATTTTACAGAAGCTAGCACGGCTAATCAAAATATCATGAAATGTTTGTGCATTATATGTGTTTTATTCACTAAATGAAGCGATAAGAAAGAACGTCCAGGGATGCGTCACTTTTGAGGGTCCTTCGTAAAAATCCCCGCCTCTCTCCTCCTGGTGTCCTGGTCCGGGTGGCTGATGGACCACCAGGTCTGTTTCCATGACAAAAAAAGACTTTTTACCATTTACTTTCCTCTAATGTAGCGGCTAACAGAGGCTTTTCCTTAACTTCTATATTTTTATAGTCCAGAAAAGTCGGGGAAATTATGGAGTCGTCGTCGGCGAGGGGTCCGCCACCGATGCTTCCTGTTACCTCGGTAACGCAACAAACTATTCTATGGATCATTTTCAAATTTTGTAACCACCACAGACCTTAGTGAGAGGAAGAACTGGATTCATTCTTGGAAAAAGTCAATTGCACATTTTCTCCAGTAAGGGGAACTTTATCTCTGAAAGTTTTTGGGGCCATAATTTCTCAATCAAATTCTTTTAGCACTAAATCTTTGAGATTTGATCCAAATGTGAACGTAAAGTAAATTAAATGTATTATTATTATTATTATTATTATTATTGTAAGATCACTACGAGGGGTTTGGTTGTTTGTTTTGGGTTGTTTTCAATAAATAAATACCTTGTTTACACGTTTTAAATGCTTCAATTCTATCGTTCTCATAATGAACAGATTTATGCTGAGTCTGCGAAATTGGAATACATACATTTTTGTTCATAAAGACACGATTGTTTGAATGAAATTAAAATAGATGCACGTACTTAAAGTGTACCGACGCAATGGATCCTTTTATTCTTTTTTTTTCATGTATGTAAGAGTTATTTCTGACTTCTGTGCTCTGTGATATATGCTCTACTAAAAGAGTGTGCAGTGTTTGCTCATCCTGATTTTCCCCTCACTGGTATTCCTCAACAGAAAACTCCCCTGTGGGTTCAGCAGCCGACACATCATTGTCCATAAAGAGAAGTAATGATTTCATTATCGTCTTACAGGGATCCGCTTGCAGGGATCACAAGACAGCAAAGCTTCTATTACCGGTTCCAATTAACCAAATTATTCTCGAGGGCCTCGCTGAGCTCTCTCTCCTATGTCTTCATTCATTGTTGGTCCTCTGCAGTTTTCATAAAGGGCAGGAGTGTCGGAATGAACGAGCCGACTGGAGACGCTTTCGGGATTAAAACCAGAGATCTACCCACAAAATAAAATAAAAAAAACGCTGGGTTTGAGTTTATGACCCAGTGATGAAGTTCATTTTGGCACGTATGACTTGTTTTTCTGCAGTTCTTCTTACGACCCCTTCCCTTGGGTTGTTATAACCACCTGGTTATAAACAGGGGGTGTCAGAGAGGAGGATTCTGGGTAAGCTGCACAGAATGTTTCACACCCCCTCCACGGCGTGCTGGGCCCAGCATCAGAGCGCTGAGAGCAGGAGACTCATACTACCAAAAATGCACAACAGGAGAACCTTCGCCTGCCTGTCAATCAAACTTTACAACTCCTCCCTCTGATAGACACTTTAACCCTTCAATGTCCCGCTCAACCGTTTGGTTGAGCACATATTGAGTTGCTATTTCTTATTGAAAAAAGTGACTGAACCTGTTAATAATCCGACGCAGTGGCTGCATGTATGTGCTAAACCTTAGCAGCTAAAGAGTAAGGGGCCAAGGATGGAGCCCTGAGGAACACCGCAGGTCAAAAGGTCAAAAAGGATTTTTTTTTTTACTGATTAAAAAACGTACTAAATGAAAGAACGTGTAATTTTTTGGTACATTTAGAGAGTCTAAGATATTAAATGAATGCCCTGAAAAGAAGAAATTCATGGCATTCATGTCGATTGGACAGGTCGTTTTGTTTTTTTACGTGGTCCTAAACGCTTACTTGTGAGTCTGTTTTGATTTTCTAAGTGTTAAAGGTGCGATTTATTTGCACCTTTCCTTCCCCGGACTACGCTCAGCACCACGGGTGATCGGGCCTTCTGTTCTGCTGCCCCTGGTCTGTGGAATGCCCTCCCTGACCATCTCAGGGCTCCACAGACGACTGACACATTTAAAAAAGGACTTAAAACTTTCCTTTTTAGCAGAACCTATAACTTTAATTAACATTGCTGCTTTTTGTCGTGTTTTTATATAATTATTATTATATTTTTTATTGATGCTTTTATCGGCTTTTACTTTGTAGCACTTTGAGATTTGATCCAAATGTAAAGTGCCTTATAAATTAAATGTATTATTATTATTATTATTAATTTGTCAAATTTAGTCGTATTTTCTGATTTAGTCGTATGATATAATATACGTAACTGTCTTTCTTGGATTATCCCCTAAAAAAGTCAGGGATAACTTTAAAACTTATTTCATGGATCGTTTTAAAATTTTATAGCCCCGTAGACCTTATTGCCAGGAAGAGCTGGATTGATTTTTTTGGAAATGTCGGTTGCGTATTTCACGCCTCTAGGGGAAGCTTTATCCCAAATTGTTGGTCCAATTTAGTCCAATTTTTTTGGATATGAATCGACTTCACAAAATGTATCTCGTATATGTCATATTTTACCTTAACTGTTCAGATTCTGCTCACTAGGGGGAGACATTGATTATCGGACGTACCGTAACTTCCCAACCTTTGGTCAGATTTAGTCTAATTTTGGTGGCTACGTATCGACTCGAGGAGATTTATCTTGTAAACAATACACTTTACTCAAATAGTTCATATTTTACTCGCTAGGGGGCGCTTTGTAGCTCATATCGTTGACTTCATAGAAATAGGTTGAGTCGATATGGACTGTTTGAGATGAATAAATCCCATTTTATGTGAGGAGCTCAAACAGGAGAATTGCTTGTTCAATGCAGGGGATTGGGGACTTTTGCTGCCTGGAACAACATTGTAGTTTTTAGTGAAACGCCGTCGCATTCAAAGGAAACTGTCGGGCTTCTGTTGCCCGCAGAGGCCGGTAGAATGCTCGCTCGCCCGTCCATCGCATTGCCCCCACTGCATGGCGAGGCGGTATTCTGTCTCCAGTTTGAGGCTCGATGGTTCCGCGAGTCCGGTCTTCACGTTTACCTTCTTTGATAGCCAGTTTTCACGAACCCGGTGTTTTTGATTGTGCTAAAGAATAAATTTCCTCCGCTCTGCTATAGAGACGATCCTACCGCAGTGAAGAACACACAATTACTATTAATTCACCTTTGAACTTCAGGTTACAGAATAAATACTATTTCTAAAAATATTCATCCAAAAGGAAACCCCCAGATCCGCGGATCAGGAGAGGGCGAGCTGATGTGTGACGCAAGTTGCAATCTAGAACATCACCACTAGATGGCAACCCATTTTACAAACCTCTCTATCCGTTATGTCGCTAATAGCACAAAGTGCTTTACACTTAATTCTTTTTGACGGGCTATAATGGCTCCAAGCAGAATCCGTACCCCCAAATAGATCCTTTTCCTGGATACTGATCCAAAACTGATCTCTAAAAACCTCTGAGCCAAATTCGACACGCAGGTAGATACCGACACGGGATCCATTCATTATTCCCCGGGGAGCTGAATTATTCTCTCCTCCTTAACGGAGGGAGAGAAAAAAAAAAAGCCTCATCCTCTGAGGTATTGGGTTGAACTCTGCTCCCAGATGTACCGACAGCTAAAACTCTGAACTGCAGGAACGGATCTGAAAGTGACTGAATGTGGTTAAAAATAAAATTCACTTACTTCACCAAGAAAAGAGGAAACTTTAACAAATAATGGAACTAAACTGTTTGGTGCTAAGATACCACTTCCTTTTAGAAAAAAAAAAAAAAGAATCAGAAGTGGATTATTACAAACATTTTTTTTTTCTTTCTGTATTTAAAAAAAAGAAAAAAAAAGGTTTATAAGTCGTGTGACTGAAACCGCAACAGGGAACTGAACCTATTTTATTTTACACCGTCAAAAAAGCTGAATAAAATTTCTTTTGCGAGGAAATAAAAAGGACAAAAAAAACTCCATTCAGCATCAAATAATCTTATTTAATCTCAAAGTTCTGATCTTTCTGCCGCAAACTCATTCTAACGCGAACGAAGAAGACAAAGACTGGAAAAGCAGGTGACCTGGAGGAAATGTGGTGAGAGAGGACATGCAGTTGGTTGGCGATACAGGGGAAGATACAAAGGACAAGAGGCCATGATGGACACGGTTGATCCGCTGTGACGACTCCTGGAAGGAACAGCTGATAGAAGAAGAAGAAGGAGAAGAAGAAGAAGAAGAAGAAGACAGATAAACTCGGGTTGGACATTCAGATCTGGAGAAAAGGAACAGAAGGTGAACATTTCCGTCAGTTATCCCAAAACTACCAGATATATTGTATTCTATTTTATTTTATATTGTTTTTGTTCTACCAATCCACGTAGACGGCTTGGAGAAATAGCAGAAGAAGAAACCTTTTACATTTCGGAGCAGGTTTGGATAAAGTGGCTGATTCAGGATTTTTTTTTTTTTTTTTTTTTCTCTACCCAAAAAGAAAAAAAAGCCACCAAAGAATGAAACATCAGTTTTTTTAGATATGCAATCCAGACGAGGCTGAACCTTAAAAAAGTGAAACAGGTTCCAAGTCTCTGGCCACAAACTCCATTAATGTGGATATAAAACATTACAACTACAGCCGGGTAACAAAAAACAAAACAAAAGAAAAAAAATCAGTGGGCTCAGAACTTCCCTAAATGGTTTCACAAGACTGAGATAAGTGAAACTTCTCCACTCATTCAGCCCGACTCCCCTCGCCGTCACCGACCAGACCTTCGCATTCTGGAGGTACCATGGATGCTGGAGTTCTGATCTACACCTTGTTGGAGGTCTTCATCGCCGCGGGCTGCTGTCTGGGTAATCTGCTGGTGGTTCTGGCCCTGTGGACCAGTAAAAGCTTTCGGCAGCCCACCTACTGCCTGATCGTCTGTCTGGCCGCGACCGACTTCATGGTGGGCTGCGTGGCCATACCGCTGGCCGTGGTGGTGGACGGACGGGTGAGGACCTCCTTCCACGGTTGTCTCTTCATCAGCTGCGTGGTCATCCTGCTGACCCTCGTCTCGGTTCTGTCTCTCACGGCCATCGCGGTGGACCGATACCTGCGGGTGTACATCCCTCTCAGGTGAGATGACTCGCACATGCTGATGCTCTCTGAATGGTGACTTTTTATTTATTTTTTAAAAGTAGAAAAGTTGTAAATGTACGTATGTATTTATTTTATTGTGTCTGTTAAAATAGTTGGAGCAGTTTCGGATTTTTTGATCTCAATGAAGATTTTTTACCGGGTTAAACAGAGGATATAATAATTTGTTTGCACTGTAAAACACTTTTTACTTAAGTTTTTATGGTGGTTAAATGATGACATAATCACAATACACTGAAAAAAATAAAAAAAAGTTGTACATTGGTAACACATTATTATATTAAGTATAATCGAATCTATAATTTAAGTTGAAAATATATAGCTATACCTCAAATGTGTTTTTTAATAGTTTTTTAATAGTTTTTAACAGTTTATTTATTCTTTCACAGTGTGTAATATTTGTCTTGAAATGCTGTAGGAATAAAATAATGTCAGAATCATGCACTTATAATACATAAATACATCTTTACTGTTTTTATATTTGAGTGTTTTTGAAGGAAATCTGATGAATTTCCAAAGCTGGAGTTTTCCTTTTATATACACATGTGGTCTAATCATGTAAGCACTATAAAAATAAAGTTGTTAATAAATTTAAAGGAGTTCCTACAACTAAAAAATAAATAAAATAAGTATGTTTTCAGTCTATCTTATGAATTAAAGTTGTAAATATTTGAGTTTACCAGTAGAATTTAACTTATTTGAATTGATCAAAAAAGATATTTTTACAGTGTGTAATCTTGAAATGCTATAGGAATAAAAATTATGTTGGAATCATGCACTAATAATAAATATTTATTTACTGTTTTTATATAGTTTTTTTGAAGGAATTCTGAAAAATTTCTAAAGCTTGAATTTCACTTTTATATGTATTTGTGGTATAATCATGCACTGTAAAAACTAAATTGTTCATAAACTTAAAGGAATTACTTCAACTAGTAACCCTACATATAAAAAAAGCATTTTTTCAGTCTATCTTATGAATTCAAGTTGTAAATACTTAATTTAATGGAGTGTTAACAGTTGAATGAACTTATTCGAGATGATCAAAAAAATGATATTTTTACAGTGTGTAATATTTGTCTTGAAATGCTATAGGAATAAATGTATCTTCACTGTTTTTATATTTTAGGGGTTTTTGAAGGTAGAACCGAGTTCCTGAAAAGAAATTTTGAAGAATTTTCCAAAGTTGGAATTTCACTTCTTTATTCATAAGGAGTCCAGTCATGCACTGTAAAAAAAAAAAAAACACAAAAAAAAAAAAAAAAAAAAACATTTTCACACACATTTTCTACCATTTATTAATCACATATCTTAAACACTGACTTCACCATAAAATGACAAATTTTTCGCTGCAGCATGTTTTTTTCTTCGTCAGGCTTCAATGGAAAATAATCCCTTTTTTAATTCACCATTCCTAAATCCATCATGAAGGGAAATCTCTTAACCCTTTTGGTAAAACATGTTTTTAGAAAACTATTAGCCTTTTTTGGGGGGGAATGTATCAGGTTACATATTTCTGTTTAGTAAATTCTCACATGCTATAAAATGCCAAATAATCCAATTTACCTTAAAGGACCGTGTCAGTAGTCGTGGCTAAAGCCTCCTCCTCCTCTCTGGCCTGTTTGACCAGTGGTGTCCCCCAAGGCTCCATCCTTGGCCTCTTTCTGTTTAGCATAAACTGGGTCATATTATAAACAGGTTCAGTCACATTGTTCTGATATGAAACAGAGACTCAACATGAGTTCAACCGAACCGAACTTACTTCAACTAGTAGCCCTCGATAAATCAAGTCGTTTTTTCAGTCTTACTTATGAATTCATGTTGTGAATATTTGAATGTTACCACTTGAGGTAACGCCGTCGAATTCATCCGCAGTGTAACGCCTAAACAAATGAATAATTATTGATTTCCTTTCCTTACAGATACAAAAGGACCGTAACCCAGAAACATTCCTGCTTTGTGGTGGCGGCATGTTGGCTGGTGGCGATCCCTCTGAGCTTCGCTCCGATGCTCGGATGGAACAACCACGAGAACCTTCCCGACCCGGTCAACTCCACCATCGTCTGCAGGTTCGTAACGGTGATCTCCATGTCCTACATGGTGCACTTCAACTTCCTTCTCTGCACCCTCGTCCCCCTGCTGGTCATGGCGGCTTTGTACGGCTACATCTTCTGCACCATTCGAGGAAACCTTCGTAGGAAAGCCGGCACCAGTTTCCAACCGCAGACCCAGAGCTACCTGAGGAAGGAGAAGCATCTGGCCGGGTCTCTCTCCCTGGTTCTGGCGCTCTTCGCCCTGTCGTGGCTCCCGCTCCACGTCATGAACTGCGTGGCTTACTTCGGCCGGCCGGGTCGGGTTCCGGAAACGGCGTTCTATGTGGGCATCCTGCTGTCTCACGCGAACTCGGCCGTGAACCCGGTGGTGTACGCCTTCAAGATAGAAAAGATCAGGACGGCGTACGTGAAGATCTGGAGGCGGTGTGTCGCCTGTGGAGAGGAGAAACAAGGATCTCAGAGTGACAACAACAGCAGCAGTAACGTGATCAGTGCGGCAAAACACGAGTGAAAGAAAAAACACGCCGTTTGTTGGGAAGGACGACGTTTGAGTGACTGCCGGGCCTTTTATGGTAAATTAGTAAGAGGCGTTACTGACGGTTCCATGTTCTCACCACGGCTCAAACCGTTTCACATCCCCCATTTATTCTGTAAGATAGGTGGTTGATGTGTGAAATGTTTTTAAATATGTGACATTGATACTTTTTTTTACTAAGATGTTTTCTGTTATTCATGAATGAAATATACTATTATTATTATTATTAATAGTATTATTATTATTATTATTATCATTAAAAATGTTTATTTTGATCATATTTTGTATTATTATTACTTTTATTATTATTATTACTATAATTATTACTATTATTATGATTATTATACAATCATTATAATGATCATTATGCGTGTGTGTGGGTGTGTGCGTGTGTATATAGGTGTGTATTTTTTTGTGTGTATGTCAGTGTGTGTGAGTGTCCGTGCGTCTGTGTGTGTCTGTATATATGTGTGTGTGTGTGTATGTGTGTTTTTGGGTGTGTTTGTTTATGTGTGGGTGTGTGGGTGTGTGAGTGTGTGGGTGGTTGTGTCTGTATATGTGTATATGTCCGTGCGTGTGTGCGTCTTTATGTACGTGTGTGTGTGTGTGTGTATGTGTCTTTAAATGCGTGTGTGTTTATGTGTGTGTGTTTCTGTGTGTGTGTGTGTGTGTTTGTGTGTGCGTGTGTGGGTGTGTGTGTTTCGGTGTGGGTGTGGGTGTGTGTGTCTGTATATATGTGTGTGTGTGTGTATGTGTGTTTTTGGGTGTGTTTGTTTATGTGTGGGTGTGTGAGTGTGTGGGTGTCTGTGTGTGTACTTGTGTATATGTCCATGTGTGTGTGTGTATGTGTATGACACACACACACACACACACACACACAAACAGTGTCTTTGCAGTGTTAACAGTTTTTTTTTAAAACATTTACTTTTCATTTCACCACTTTGTTTTTTCTTTCTGTTCCAGTTCTTCAATGTGATCGAAATGATCCAATCCAACTTTCGCAGCTATCGAAAATTCAGAAGCGTGAATATCATCGGTTCTTTATTAGCAGCAGGACTTCCAAGAAGCCTACTGGTTCTGATAATAAACATGAGCATCACGCCCCTAACAGGAAGTAGAACCTTGTTTCCTGATGGGACTGAGGGTTGGCTGAATATCACTCCGGTAATAATAACATTGATTCTAGTATGGAAGGTCGGCTCTGCCTATATTCTATCGGTTAATCACTTAACCTGTTCCCTATAAAGTCCTTAAAATGCATTTATTGTTTCACTGATGTGTTAAAGTTAAAATATACTTACCATCTTTCAAGGATTGTCCTATTTAAAATGTTTATATTTTGATGAAAACATAAAAGCAATGATACACCATTTGGTCGTATCTATAAAGTATTAAAAATATATGTACAGTATGAATTTATAGTAATCAATAAGAATAGAGTGCAGTAAAAAAAAAATGATCGAGGATGTTTATGTTTATTTATCATTTATACACATATTTGTATTCCTGCATTTTATAGATGAACTGATGATCGGGGTCAAAATGTGGTCGAGGAGAAACAAACATTTATAGGATTTCTTTCTAGAGTGAACCTCCTCGACTTCTTACTTCCTCTAATAAAGTTTCTTTCTATTTATCAAGCTGGCATTTACACAATACACAGAAGAATTGGGAACTATTTAAATTCAATTTAGACACATATATATATATATATATATATATATATATATATATATATATTTATTTATTTTTACTATAACCTTGATGAGCGTCGCCACACACACACACACACACACTCTCACACTCAGACACACACTCACTCAGAGAGACACACAGAGACATAGAGAGAGAGAGAGAGAGAGAGAGAGACACAGAGAGACACAGAGAGATAAAGAGAGAGAGATAAAGAGAGAGACACAGAGAGAGAGAAAGACAGAGAAAGAGAGAGACCTAGAGAGAGAGAGAGACACACACAGAGACACACAGAGAGAGACACAGAGAGACAGACAGACAGACAGACAGAGAGAGAGAGAGAGAGAGAGAGAGAGAGACAGATATTACTGTATAATAAAGTAATGGTCACGCAGGAAACTTTAGATGTATGTTTATCCTTTATAGTCCTTGATTAACGTCTTCTCCTCAAAAATCCCATCATTTGGTTTAAATCTATTTTTAACAGTTCAGAAACTTTAAACATTTTAATGCAAACATTGATTTATATCACCACCCCCGGTTACCGGTGCGTATAACCCCCTCAACTGGACATGGTGGCATTTTGCAGTAAAAAATCTCTTTCTGGGGTTAAAAGCCCGTTTTTTTTGGTACGTTTAGGGTCCATTGTCTTTCCAACCGGTCCAAATGGAGAGCCCTCCTGGTTCTGTCCCACAAAAACGCCCTAGAATAACATGAACTTTGTGGTATTTCTATCAAAGTTCCTGCAGTTGTTATCAAAGAGTTTCTGAGAAAATTCATTGATTCTTCTGTTTCATGGTTTTACTGTAATATAATAATGTTAAAGGCTTTTAAAAAAAAAAAAAGAAAATCAGGTGAGGTTAGAAACATTGTTTTTTTTCTCTTTAATCACAGACTGCTCAAAGATAGTAACAGCTACAATGTGACCGACGCTGTAAAAACATTGTTTTAGGTCTTACTTATCTAAAAACAACAAGGTTATTCAGATACACCTGATAGCGGTGGAGTTACTTCAGGTTCAGTCTAAGTTTAACCGACTGAAAGTCAAACCTACCGACTGGTTCCAACATCTCAAAAGACCTTCTCTTATTCTAACCTTAACGAGGTCACGTGACAATCCTCAGTCATTACCAGAGTGATGGTGGTCCTCGGCCACGAAATGGCCTCAGTGGGGCGCTCTTTCCGCGAGAGCCAGCAGTCACTCTGAGTACACATTGTACCTCTCAAGGAAGGTAATAGACTGTATAGTTATCACCTGAGTAGGATTCACTCCATCCCACAAACTATACAACCTACTACCTCACCTTGCTAGGCTCAATTTCAGGCGCCAATGGACTCAAACAGTAATACAGTACTCAATGTGGAGCCATTTGAAGAAAACCCCTTCTTCAGAGAGATGAGTGACCTTCCAAAAGTACCCCCGCTCCGCCAGTGACGTCCTTTTCTCCTCGGGGGTTGGGCATCGCAGCAGATAAACCTGTCTCCTTAGGAAAGACAGTAGACTGTATAGTTCTCTAAGAGGGAGGACTCAAATCCCACAACTATTCAATCTACTACCTCAGCCTCGAGGACAGAGACTTCAGCGGGAGGACGCCTCGGTCAAACTGTGAGACAAAGACAGGCAGAATGAGTGAACAGTCAACAGAATGCAGGAATAAACAGTTGTTGAACGGTGCAAATCCACACAATATCATTACGCCACTGGTTTGTTTTTCTAACATTTTCAGAACAACTACTGAGACAGTTCCTACAGACATCTAAATCCTACAGACATCTAACTTCTACAGACATCTAACTTCTACAGACATCTAACTCCTACAGACATCTAACTTCTACAGACATCTAACTTCTACAGACATCTAACTTCTACAGACATCTAACTTCTACAGACATCTAACTTCTACAGACATCTAACTCCTACAGACATCTAACTCCTAAAGACATCTAACTCCTACAGACATCTAACTTCTACAGACATCTAACTTCTACAGACATCTAACTTCTACAGACATCTAACTTCTACAGAATACTAACTTCTACAGACATCTCACTTCTACAGACATCTCACTTCTACAGACATCTAACTTCTACAGAATACTAACTTCTACAGACATCTAACTTCTACAGACATC
>VRLP01008815.1:0-15209 GCA_009660295.1 Lophius piscatorius
GATAGATAGATAGATAGATAGATAGATAGATAGATAGATAGATAGATAGATAGATAGATAGATAGATAGATAGATAGATAGATAGATAGATAGATAGATAGAATTCATTTGATTTAGGTTTGACTTGTGTGTCTGATTCTTCTTGTCCTTGCAAAACTTCACTTTTCACCCAACGGACACGTCTCACCAATTCCCGCAAATGATTGTCAGCCCGGTCATTACTGCTGCGTCCGTTGCAAATAGAAAGTTAATTTAACACGCGCACATGCAGCTGATCAAGCAGCACTGCCCACTCTGGTCAAACGGCATTGAACCTGACAACCTCTACTTGTGCATCATCTTGACAAACAGAGCTTGTGTAAACGGCAGACTCAAAAAGGACTTGCTACTCCTTTTGAGCAAACCGGTCGAACAAAAGCTCCTGTTATATAACTGGCCCAGAAAAAGACACAGTGTATTCAGCAAATTCTCCTCTTGTTCCATTGATTACCGGGAGACCTTGTCATGAACCGGGAAGAAGAATACGTTGATTAGAATCCGAGACAAATGCGTGTTTTCATCACCCACTGTTTCCTGAATAATACCATCTGTGTTTTGCTGTGGTTTGACGGACAGGCAGCCCAGGAGGGCGACGGCTCGGATCCACTGAATGTGTTTTGGTTCAATCCTACATCTGTCTGCAAGAGAGGAAACCCCCATCTGTAAGACCTAGCCAAGACCCTTCACCTCTAACAGATAGATGTTTATCCAGGTGGGCTTCGGACCCTGAGAGTCTATGAATAGACTCGTACTCTAATTACTGAACTATGAAAGTTCGACCTTAAAATGAAGTTGACTTTAAACTTATCCATAAAAAAAATGACCTAAAATGACGCCGGGGTCAGATGACAAAATCACTTTTCTCTTCCATGATGGTCTCTATCATGACATCGTGAATCATATTTACCTTTCTTATTCTGTTATGCAGATCCTCAACCAAAGTTTCAATCAGAGAAAACCAGGAATGAAGAAAAACGGAAGGATTTATCCCAACAGATGATGCGTGATAAGTCTTCAGCGCTCAGACTCTTGAGATCAAAGGGTCTCAGGAATGGAGTATCCCACCTTTGGAGTCTGGATACTGGGGGTGGTGGCTGATGACTCTGCTGAACCAACAGAAATATTGTCTACAATCTCAAAATATCTTCCGAATGAAAACAAAACACAAATATAGAAAACTGCAAATCCATTTCCTTTCACCGATGATCCCACCCAGTGTCATGAGGGGGACTTGAGCCTATCCCAGCTGACACAGAACCCAGAACCTTACCAATAGTGCTACCCACTAGCTAAGAAGTGTATCTGGCTAAATTACCAATATATGCATGTATAATATCCACCTTCTTACAAACATGACTGACTTTGGCTTTTAAGAAATAATCGCTCACAGTTGGAATTCTTGCGACGTCATTACTCAGTTTATTTTTCACTAAAGCAGCAGATGACATGAGGGGAATAATGATACACATGAGCTAGCATGTGATTCCCACATGGAAATGAACCCGTGGCCCAGTCAGCCTGAATAATCACTAACCACTGACTGTGTGAAGAAACGCCGTTGCCCTTTCACACCGCGAAAACCGAGGCCAGGAAACAGGTTCTGTCTTATCTTCGAGTCAAACGCGGGTGTGTTAGCAAACAGGCGGCATACGTTAATGACAGAAATAACTCAGGTGGGTGTGGTTTGTCTCTATAGTGTACTAAACCATAAGGGAGAACTATGAAAACTATGAAGCAGAGAGTTGAACACAGGTCAGATGTAAACCGATCAACCACAACATTATAACCGCTTACCTAATTTTGTGTAGGCCCCCTTTTTAGCCACTAAAACATCTCTGACCCGTTGAGGCACTAACTGCATTGGACCTCTGAAGGTATGCTGTGGTATCTGGCACCGATACGTTAGCAGCAGATCCTTTAGGCCCGGTAGGTTGTGAGGTCAGGTCTCCATGGAACGGATTTGTTTGTTTGGCATATTTAGAGGTCAAGTCAACACTTTGAACTGGGAGTTCCCCAAACAGTTCCAGAACATTTTTTTCAGGGGGCATTATCTAAAGTCCACATGAATGCTGGGTCCCAAGGTTTCACAGTAAAACATTGTCCAAAGCATCACACTATCTCCTTAGACTTGCCTTTTCCCATAATCTCCTCCCCAGGCGGTAAAGTTCTGGTGCTGATTTGTCTATTGTTGGCGCTTTCAGCAGTTGAGAGGGTTAAGTTTGGTCACATCAGAACTAGAATTTATTTATTTATTTTAGCAATTGGTGCTATTGGAGCGCTACTGTGGCATCAGAGAGCACAGGCTCGCCCTCGCCCCCAACGTGGATCATGACCCCTGTCACCAGTTCGCCGGTTGTCCTTACTTAGACCACTTTGGTAGGTTCTAACCACTGCAGACAAGAAACACCCTACAAGACCCTCAGTTCTGGAGAGGCTCTGACCCAGTTGTCTCGACCATCACACTTTAAACCGTGTCAAAGTTGTTCAGAACCATTTATCCAGCTTCATCAACTTCAGGACAAAATCAGTCAATCAATCAATCTTTATTTATATAGCGCCAATTCACAACAACAGTTGTCTGAAGGTGTTTTCCAGAAAGAGCAGGTCTAGAACAAACTCTTTATATAATTATCTACAGGACCCAACAAATTCCTCCTTGAGCAGCACATGGCGACAGTGGTGAGAAAAAACTGCTATTTAACAGGCAGAAACCTTGAGCAGATCCTAGACTCAGGGTGGACGGCCTACTGCCATGACCAGTCGGGTTTGAAAAGAGAGAGAGAGAGAGAGAGAGAGAGAGAGAGGGAGGGAGAGAGAGAGAGAGAGAGAGAGGGAGGGGGAGAGAGAGAGAGAGGGAGAGAGAGCGAGAGAGAGAGAGAGTCTTAGTTCAGTTTGGAGATGGTTTAGATCATTACTGGAAGCAGTTGCAGTTTTATTTACTGGAGGAGTTTTAGAGAATGTGTTGAATCCCACTAGTCTGTTAATTTTATATTAACCCCTGAAAATGAACTGAGCTGATTATTTTATTGTTAAATAAGGAGTAAGGTTTATGCTAAACACTGAAACACTGACTTATATCTGCTGTGGATGAAGGTTTCTGTGTTATAACTCTAAACACATTATCAGGTTCTCACCGGTCCATCTCAGAGCTTCTACCTGTCAGTTCATCGACGTGGCCCTCATCCCCGGACGAAAACAACAGTGAAAGGCCTCAACATAATTTCCCAATTCTTCCACTCCTCTGCTCCGGCTATTAATTTTCCGAGGCTCGTTATATAAGGTATTATGCAATGTGTTTTTTCCGATGTTTGTTTTTCTGTTCACTAATGGGCCGAGTGGCAGCTTTTGGGGCGGCTGAGGCTGCGGTGGACTTTCACATGTTCATGAAAGGCGCCCCCAACGCCTCTCCTGCTGTCGGGTCAGTCGGAACCAGACACAAACGGTCCAACATCCGGCTAGTTGGAGGTACCAAACGTGTCCCAAAGGGGTTTGGAGAAAACACGCACTTTGTCACAGACTTTCCTGATTGTCAACTTTATGCACTTTGTTATTAGCATGTTTAATATGAGACATGCTAATAACATTCCTGTTCTGAAGAAGAGGAGAATGAAAGTGGATACAAGAGAACAGAACATTTTGTCTGCAAGCCAGTTCATCAGGAGTAGGAAGACGCCGCCCACCTACATGATGGCGACAGGACGCGGGAGAGGATGATTGACAGGTCTTAGAGAGGATGATGAAAGGACATAGGAGAGGATGATTGACAGGTCTTAGGAGAGGATGATGAGAAGAAATAGGAGAGGATGACAACAGGACATAGAAGAGGAAAAGGACAGGACCTAGGAGGAAGAGGACAGGATGTAGCATAGGCTGACAACAGGAAGTATTATAGGATGACAACAGGAAGTAGGAGAGGAAAGGGACAGGACATAGACGAGGAAAAGGACAGGATCTAGTAGGAGGAGGACAGGATGTAGGAAAGGATGACGACAGGAAGAGGAAGAGGATGACAACAGGAAGTAAAAGAGGATGACAACAGGACGTAGGTGAGGAAGATGACATATTGTAGGAGAAGAAGATGACAGGACGTAGTTGATGATAACAACAGGACGGAGACGTGGATGACAGGACGTAGGACAAGAAGATCAGAGGACGTAGGTGAGGATGACGACAGGACATAGGAGACAATGACCTCAGGACAAAGGAGATGATGACCTGAGGACGTAGGAGATGATGATGATATCTAGACCTGTCATGCAGGTCTTGATGTTAGGTGTTCCTGGTCTGCAGTGATCTGTGGTTAAACCCCTGCACAGGTGGTCTGAGGACAACGGGTGAACCTTTGATGGGGTCATGGACTCACGGCTCATTGGGGGGATGTTCTCTGATCCCACAGAGGAGATACTGCAGCACAAATCTCTCTAAGACGTAATGCTGGTTCCGGTTGAAACGTGTCGTTGTGAGAATAAAATGTGATGCAGTGGTTTTAATGTTATGGATGATCGGTCCACAGCTAAAGAAGATCATGAGAATAAATATAAATATAAATATAAATATAAATATAAATCTGACCCTTAAAGTCTCTTCACTCTAACAACACTATAACATCATATCCATGAATGTCGGTATTGATATTTCCCGCCTCATACATAAACACAACGTTTCCCTTCAATGTCTCATAATAGTTTTCTATAACATGTGACATGACATAACCTGAAGAGTTAATACATCTAAATATACAGTTCCTATAAAACGCCTGTAATATTTCTGTCCTTCAAAACCCAAAACTAACTACCAGCTATCCTGATCCCTGCCCTGCTGTAGGGTCCAGTCCCCTCCACCGGACCCGCCAGCCCATCAAATTCTTCCCCACTATGTCTCCTGTCCCCTCGTCGCCAGTGGGAACGCAACGTCCAGCTGCTGGTCACGTAAGCAGCGTAGGAGGGTCTGACCTCGATTCCTACAAAGTCAACTCCATTATTTGCAGACTGTGGTAAAAATGACACATGCTCGGAGAGGAGACGTAGGAATTACGTCAAATCTCTCTGGGCGGCGAGCATTCAAGGCCAGGCCGGCTTCAGATACGCTATCACAGAAAAACCAACGCGTCCTGTCCGTCAAACCTCAGTTCACGTGGAGGATCAGTCTAATGGCGCCAAAGTCAACAAGTCTGTTGTCTGATCTGAGAATGAAATGACAGCAAATATTTACCTCACTTTTACCCATGCGGTCGATCCAGAGCAGCTCAGCGACCCACCGAGGCCCCCCGGGCAAAACGAAAAAAGTCCAACGATCAACATCCTGTCTGCAACAACTCCTGGAGAAAAGGCGTTTGTAAGGGATTGGAGAAAAAAAAATCTCTTCAAGCATGTTTCATAATCTCTTTTTAAGAAAACAAAGTTTACGGTCCGACGATGATTTACATAATATTCCAGCAGATCCACCTGTTTTATGACGAGGAAATGTATTTTTAAAGAATTTAAAGCCCTTTTTTTCACCTAAGTGTCATTATTGTCTGGAAGTATAGATTCGTAACATCATCTCCATCACGGGATAAAGTCTAGCTCTTAAATTTACAATCTTCCCCAGCGCTAGCTTTTGTCCACCCGCACGTAAGACAAGACGTTTAAGTAGGTTTTTAAGCTGAAGGCTCATGTACGACAGAAGACTTGACATAACCGACAGTCAGACCACTTCACTTCTATCACATATTATTATTCAGCAGCCTTTTGCTAAAATAGTTTAAATTCATTTAAATGAATTCCGTTTGGCTTCTCTGATCGGGGGAGTGTTGTGGTCATGATTGACCTTCTACTAGCTCCTCCCATCTCCACGCACCATCTCTGGAGCTCAGCAAGAGGGACCACGGGGTTCTTTCTTGTGCTCCAGGAAGAGTCCTGGTTCTTGGTTGTTCCAGACGTCCTCCATTAAAGATTTAATGAGACACTTAAGTTCTTGACGTCCTTCAATGCAGAATCATTTATGATTGTCGTCCTCTGATCTGGGCTTTGACACGGTTCTGTCTTCATTCAACCTCCTGGCTGGGTTTCTGAGGAGGTTTCAGAAACCCAGCCAGCTGACCTCAGGTTTCTGAGGTCCGCATCCTCAGCTGTGTGACCCCAAACAGGTGTGTGACCTTATATAGGCGTATGTGTGACCTTATATAGACAGGTGTGGGACCCTACATAGACAGGTGTGGGACCCTACATAGATAGGTGGGTGACCCTACATAGATAGGTGGGTGACCTTACATAGATAGGTGGGTGACCCTACATAGATAGGTGTGGGACCCTACATAGACAGGTGTGGGACCCTACATAGATAGGTGGGTGACCCTAGATAGATAGGTGGGTGACCTTACATAGATAGGTGGGTGACCCTACATAGATAGGTGAGTGACCCTACATAGATAGGTGTGGGATCCTACATAGATAGGTAGGTGACCCTACATAGATAGGTGGGTGACCCTACATAGATAGGTGTGGAACCCTACATAGATAGGTAGGTGACCCTACATAGATAGGTGGGTGACCCTACATAGATAGGTGGGTGACCCTACATAGACGGGTGTGGAACCCTACATAGATAGGTAGGTGACCCTACATAGATAGGTGGGTGACCCTACATAGATAGGTGGGTGACCCTACATAGATAGGTGGGTGACCCTACATAGATAGGTGGGTGACCCTACATAGACGGGTGTGTAATTATTTTTGTAATGATTAATTTAAATCAAAAGCTTTGATACACAATAAAAGTTCATCTAAGTCGTCATTTTTCATCAGTTTTTAAGTCAAAGTCAAAGACATCAAAGGCAGCACTGACGCTGAGGACAACACAGTTGGCTCTGATGCCAAAGACACCAAAGCCACCTCTACCGCCACAGATATCAAAGGCCGCCCCTACACCATAGACATCGAAGTGAGTCGCGATGCCAAAGACAGAACCGACTTTGACATCAAAGCCCGCTCTGAGAAGGACTGTATAACTGGTGGTACCTTATTTTGTATCTTATTTGTCATAGGAATGGACCTGATGTCACGTCAACAGCAGCGACAAGAGCTGAAGCTGGAGGTCTGGAGGAGAGGGGCAGTGATTTATCACCCCTGCCAACCCACCATCTGCTGGATCGCTTAGACGACGTCCATTCTGTTAACGATCCAGACACATCTTCCCTGATGGACTCAAACCTTTTCCTCATGAAACCATGAAAATCAACCAAGACCAAGACCACAACAAAAACCGAATCTACTCAGACTACCTGGCTGCTTCTAGCTGCGGTCTGATTCCCTTCCTGGCCGGTTTTTCACCGCTCATCAGGACGGGCCGTCCCTCGTGAGAGTGTTTGCACAAACAGGCCATTGTCTGAAAGGACGTCATGCGCCGGTTGTTTTCTCTAATTGAGTTGCTCTAATTGTGAACACTGAGCTGGAGCTCAGTGGGGGAAATGCTACCACAGCAGCGAGTCGGTGGGTGGGTGTCGGGTCAAAGCCCTGTACTTTTCCACCAGGCAGCAGAAGCAATGGGAAGGGCCTCTGGAAAAGGCCCAGCCTGATTTCCTCCTCGGACTTTTGTCCGATGCCAAAAGGGTGGGGGGGGTGGAGGGGGGGTCGGGAGACCACAAGGAGCCCCTGAGTGAGAATGTTATTGTTTCCTGAGCTGCAGATGAGACGCTTCTCAGAGAAGGAGGGAGGCCAGCGCTCAGCCTGACTGTCCTCCACCTGCACGGCCCCCGCCACCTTCCTGTCAACATATTTCTGGATATTGCCCTCTGACCTGGAGATGGCTTAGGACAAAATGTGCTGAACATACACTGTAGAAGGAGAAGAAAGCACAACTTAGAATTACAAAACAAGCTCCAGCAATAGATTTTTGAGTTTTGAGGCCGACTGAATCTTCCAGTGTTTTATGGGAAATCATGAGCAGCAAAGTATTTATGTTTTATTCAGGTAACAACGGGATCTAAAAGGTTTAGAAAAACGCGTTTTTACTTACTACCGAAGAATCTTTGTAAATTACAGTAAAAAACTGTCAAGTGAAAAAACGTAAAGTCTGTAAAACTCACAACAGAATATCACCGCGGCGCATTCTCTTAAATAAGAACGAGTAAATAAATGCTTTCTTCAGAATATGGGAAAAAGAGAATTTAACTTTAATAATACAAACCTCGGATTAATGGAAAAATAAAATCACAAGCAAGTTATACCCGTAAAGTTCAAGTTCATCAACGTTATTTCTTTATTGTGTAATATAATTTACTATTATTTTATGTGCTGTCCTTCTAAACTGTAAACAGTTTGGTCGTTTACTGTAAAGTCTCATTTTTAATTCTGATATTTTGATATTTTACCATAATTTATACTGATTCTTTTATTTTTTACAGTGTACTAGTACAGAACCATGCTCAACCTCTCTAAGCACGGTACAAAAACCACATTCATACAGCGTGTGTCGCCGAGGGAGGGGTCATCTGGGAGAAACCTGGGGTTGAGTATTTTGCTCAAAGACTGTCTGAAACTCCAGAGGAGGGGAATCAAACCCCCGATGTTCCAGTAACTGGTCACATGCTCCGCCTCCTGAGCTACAGCTGCTCTAAGAATTATGACATATGTGTGAATCAACATGACATGTTACTTCTACAATTCAGAACCAGCCGACCGGTCCACAGCCCGACAAGAATCCGTCAGATTCTGTTCTGGATCAGGGCAGTAAAAGACTTTAAGCTCCGTGTTCAGAAATAACAACATATATGTCAGATCACCACGTCACCGTTTACCTGAAAGACATCAGAAGAGATGGAGCGCCGTAGGTTGTAGTCCATGAAGGTCCCTGCAGAAACGTTCCGTAGACCCGGTTCAGCTCCAACTACAATTATTGTGTTTTTACAACATAAAGAATCTACTGCCGCCATCTTTACTCAAGAAACTCAATAAAGATGAACGATTTATAACAACAGATGATGTGTGATTATTCGGGGAGATTGTGATCTGAGGGTCTCTGCCCTGAGCAGCTGCATGGAATAACCCACCTCTGGAGTCTGGCTACTGGTGGCGTTGGCTGATGACTCTGCTGAGGCTGAATAAATGATGAGGCTGATGGATGTGCGAGGACTAGAAGGAGATGAGGAGTTGGAGGCCGCCTCAACCAGCAGCACGAAAGAACTTCATGAATGAGGAGAGAGTCATATTTAAAGACAGCGGCTGATGGTGATGGGCGGAGCCTCACCACCTGATTGCTCCCCCACACCGTGAAGCAGGTAATTGAGACTGAGCATGTGTGAAAGGTGAGGATAATAGAGCGGTATGAGCAGCAACTGAGGCCTGAGTGAGCGTGAGGATAGTCTTTCTGTTTGAACTTTCCATAAATCAACTCATCTGATATAATTAACGGTTCAACTGAATACTTTTTTTATTTAAGAATCATATCTATCCCCACAAATCTAGTTTTACTTTTTACAGTGCAGTAATAACAAGAGGAGAAAGCTCAAAAAACTTTTGCAGGAAGTTCAGGTTTAATATTTTGAGTATTCCTTTCTTTATTTTCTGTGTTTTTTTTTACAGTGTACTAATAACACATATTTTTATATAATCTTAACTGTTAGAGTTTGAGTAAAGGTGAGTCTCATGTTCTCTCCGTAGAATGTGAACTCTCCAACCCCAACACAGTTACACCTTGCCCCAGTGGATGCTGGGTAAAGGTTTGGATGGAGGAAGTGTGTGCGTGTGCACGGGTGCAGTGATGATAACATGACACATGATGTGTGTGGCTAAGTTTTACCGCCACAGTCGTCACTACACCTGCACACGTGTGTCAACATGGCCGCTAACAACAATCCCTGACAGGAGGGAAGGTCCAACAGACATCTTGATCAACAGTCTCACACCTACACACACAGCTACACACGGCTACACACACCTACACACACAGCTACACACGGCTACACACACCTACACACACAGCTACACACCTACACACACACCTACACACACAGCTACACACGGCTACACACACCTACACACACAGCTACACACGGCTACACACACCTACACACACAGCTACACACACCTACACACACAGCTACACACACCTATACACACACCTATACACACGGCTACACACACCTATACACACACCTATACACACGGCTACACACACCTATACACACACCTATACACACGGCTACACACACCTATACACACCTACACAAACACAAGTCAGACATGGAATACCACGCCGCCTGTCAGCAGATCAGCAGAACAGGTCCGTGATGTAAAAAATAAAAATATTATTATTAGTAGTAGTATCTTATTATTATTATTAATAATATTATTATTATTGTATTATTATTGTATTATTATTGTATTATTATGTTTATTCTTATTCGTATTATTCTTATTCGTATTATTATTATTATATTATTATTAGAAGAATTATTACTATTATTATTATTATATTACTATTATTATGATTATTACTATTATATTATTACTATTATTATTATTAGATTATTATTAGTAGTAGAAGTATTATTATTATTACTATTATATTATTACTATTATTATATTATTATTAGAAGAATTATTACTATTATATTATTACTATTATTATTATTATGATTATTACTATTATATTATTACTATTATTATTATTATTAGTAGTAGTAGTAATATTATAGACTTTAATTCAAAAGCTCTAAATGAAATTTAGCAGATTACCTGCTTTTAATTTATAAAGTGTATGACTGGACATTGACAGCCATTACATTACAACCACTGACTGGTGAAGTTAATGGCATTGATTAACTCGTTACCATGGTTACCTGTCTTTCAGTGGGGGGGGGGGGGGACCCCAGAACTGCAGGTCTTGTTGGGTGTTCCTGGTCTGCAGCGGAGAACGAGGCTGAGTTGGAGACCTCACATCTGGCACAAGAGCAGGGACCACCCAGGGTTGTGTGCTGAGTTCTTCATCTGTGACTGTAGGACCTCCGAGACAGACCCCAGCATCGATCGTTGGAATCGTTGTTATTATTATTGTCATTTTCGTCATCATTATTATTATTATTATTATAATTTAGAGGGACCGATGTGCATGCATGTCCTGTGATTAGGGGATTCATGAGGAGATTCTGACTACAATATATTTACCTTATCATTTTAGCCAAATACAATAATAATACTATTACATATAAAGAAAATAAAAAAAGGAAGATTGGCCTTCAGCATCAGTTTAATGCGTAGTAATACTTAACCTGACCACCAGAGGACGCTGTTTATCTACATTAAAGTGACCACTTTCTTCTGTCAAACATTTGGAGTCTTCATTTTAGCAAGTTTGATCAATATTGAGTAAATAAATCAACACTATTCAAAATGTATATGTTGTGTCATGAAATATTTAATGAGGCCTTTAGTGGTGTCCATCCAATTAGTAAATCCAACTGCATGAAGACAAAACCACCTCCTCTCAGCTCCTGGGTTTGCAGCTGTGGATCCAAAATAGGTGTTTTGAATAATAGAAGTAGCTTCAGACAGAATGTTCTGTTTTGGCCGGGCTTGGACTGGAGGATAATATCTGCAGCGGTTCTCCTGGGAGTACCGACTTTAAATAGAGAGAAGGTTCTGTCATTGTTAGAGACCTCAATCTGTCAAATATAATATCAAATACATCTGCAGCCAGGAAGAAGTTTTCATCTCAGACCTGAGCAGTAGATGTGAGACAAGAGTCTTTTAAATTATATTTTTCTTTCAACTTCTCTTCGGGAATAATCAGAGGATTTATTTTTATTCTTGTTATATTCATTCAGTTTACTGCTGATGTGTAACCAGTTCATCCTTGAAGAGGAGTGTCGGACTGGGACACTTAATCGTCCCAGTCCGACACCAGCTCAGAGAACTTCTGCGATCTGGGTCTGTCCAGTCAGGAAGCTTCAAGTAAGTGACAATCAGTTCAAGCGGCTTCAGTCCAGATTAAAGCAAGTCCAGATGGAAAGGAGAGGCAACAACAAAACGAACCTCAGTGAGGTTCTGCTTCTGTTGGTGGTGACCTCATCCTTTCTGACGGATTCTTCTCTGGTTTTGCATCATTTTCTCTACTGGTGACATGATGTAGTGCCTGCAGCCTACTCAATTGGACCAGGTAGTCTGGTTCCTCCAGGATGGACTACCCATACGTGTCAGAAGAAGGTTTGCTGTCTAAGGAGCGTGGAGGAGATACCAGGAGATGAGGGCTACACGAGGAGAGCTGGACCGGACAGTAGAAGAACAACAACCTGTCAGCAGGTCCGGTTTCTGCTCCTTTGTGTGAGGAGGAATACGAGGTATTTTTTATACCTGTTTTACACTTTTATATGCTTCAGTTCAGACGTTTCCTACACAACACAACATTATTTAAACCGGCGCCTTCATTTCCCCTTCCACTTCCACGTCTCTGCTCAGCACACTGAACCCCCAGCTCCAACTCCCACCACCCAGACCCACTAGATATCTTCAGCCACAAGATCCATATTGGAACGTTCGGCTGTTTTTTTCCCATTTCTTCATATGATGGAAAAAATGATGACGTAATAATCCCTGCTATTATTGTTTTGCACGCGAAGATGATGTTTGGAGGAACTTTTTTAGCGCGATATCTCTAGATGAAATAGTTCTATCCACAGCAAACAAAAGACTGACTTCTTTTCATCACACGGTAACATCACCGCTCCAACCGGCATTTTTATTTTATTTTAAATGCTGCAGCATTATCAATCAAATGATTAGTCAGACATTAAGGGCTAATCTATGACTTATGCATAAAAAAACTTCCAAAAGCGCCGTATCTTCCATGGTTTGGAGAAAGTTATCACGGCATCACGTGGTGAGGTCATGACGTAATGTTAGGGTAAAGTTTCATGCAAATCTATGTTTTAGTTTTTCTGTAATCTTGCCAACAAATGTTCCAACACGCCATACGAAGATCAGAGCATGAACCTCCTCCATGCAGGGACCTCCGGTGGATCCGGAGCTGCAGGGGTGACAGCAGCAACGACGTTCTAACGTTTTAAACGTCATATTCTGTGCTTCCTGTTGGTCACTGCTCATCCTACAATCATGTGATGAAGATCAGAACATTCATCTCCATAATTCCAAGTGTGTCGGTTTAATCATCCTTGGAATAAGAGCACGGCTCAGTGGTCCTGGCGTGAAGAAGAACAAAACCCCGGAGGCTTTCCCCTCAGACGGTTGGCGCCATAGAAACGTACTGTAGGGTGATTTATTCATCAAGATGTCCCGAGTGGATAGCTCATAATTACTGGAGTGATTGTGATTGCACTGAAGATGAGAATACAACATAGCAACCTCACTTCTCTTCCATGACGCCGTTCACTCGTCTTCAGTTATCTCAGGGTTTGTTTTTTGGGGTTTTTTTTAACTTCTGTTTGTCACGCGTGAAAAGAAAACGTGTGATGATGTAAATTTGAGCTCACAGATTACCACCTTAAGAAACTGATTAGCTGGAAGACTACAGGCATCAGCCACAACATTATAACCACTGAGAGGTGAAGTGAATAACATGAATTATCCAGTTGCC
Source organism: Lophius piscatorius (assembly GCA_009660295.1). Lineage (NCBI taxonomy): Eukaryota > Metazoa > Chordata > Actinopteri > Lophiiformes > Lophiidae > Lophius > Lophius piscatorius. The sequence continues at coordinate 13,609 of VRLP01008815.1, forward strand.
ATGGCACCTGACAGCAGCAGGGTTACATGAGGCAGCGAGGAAAGGCTTTGGTCCGGAAGATGATGTTTAAAGCAGGGGAAATGGTCAAGCATATGAATTTGGGCAACTTTGACATGGGTCAAATTATAATGGCTAGATGACTGGATCAGAACATCTCCACCTCTGTCTAGAATGGAGACATCAGCATCAGAACTGGACCCAGGAGCAGCTTGGTGTGGCAGTAAAAGGAGGACTTACAGAATGTTAAACTTGTGGTCATAATGTTATGGCTGTTGGCCTCAGTGAGTGAACAAATTGGACAGCAGATTAAATTTTGCTTTCCAAGCATTTTGAAAAACGGGGGGGGGGGGGATTCTGTGAACCCGTTTCACGGCTGAACGCCATCTGAAATATTCTGCCTCAGGAAGTCAATCCAAAAATGCGTTTCTTGAAGAATAAAATGTTGTTGTTTACTCGTCTTCAGTGTCGCTTCCACCTCCAAACAGCACAGACGCAAGGAAGCTGAGGCTCTGTTGGAAAAAACGAATGTCCAAGGTCACAGGTGTTTAATTGCAATGAGATTATCTGTAATTAGTGCAGCCCGTCCGTGCCGAACAACCATTAGCAGCATAACGCCGAGGTTCAGGCGGCGCCGCGGCCTCAGCAGGGAGTCCACCAGAACCGTAAGAACCAGCGCCTGTGGACAAAAATAATCCTCATTTATTTTCCTCCGTCAGTCTCTTTGTGCACCGAAGGAAATGTCTGTTGGTTTATTGGTTTATTCCTCATGAGAAGGACTTTTATTCAATTATCTGGTTAAGTCCGAAGGAGCGACAGGATCAAGGATTTAAGGATTGCATCATTTGTTTACATGTTACAGCTTCAAACAACTTTGTGAAATTTCTGGCTCAGCCTTTGGCCACTCCAGCAATGTAATCCCAATATTCACTCTCCTTTGATCATTTTGTTCCACACCAACTTCTAAAGGAAATATCTGCAGCGACCATTTGTTCTTTAAGTTGTAAAGTTAATTGTCTCGTAACATCAGTACTTTATTCTTGTAACATCAGTACTTTATTCTTGTAACATCAGTACTTTATTCTTGTAACATCAGTACTTTATTCTTGTATCATCGGCACTTTATTCTTGTATCATCGGCACTTTATTCTTGTATCATCGGTACTTTATTCTTGTATCATCGGTACTTTATTCTTGTATCATCGGCACTTTATTCTTGTATCATCGGCACTTTATTCTTGTATCATCGGTACTTTATTCTTGTAACATCAGTACTTTATTCTTGTAACATCAGTACTTTATTCTTGTATTATCAGTACTTTATTCTTGTATCATCAGTATTTTATTCTTGTATCATCAGTACTTTATTCTTGTATCATCGGTACTTTATTCTTGTAACATCGGTACTTTATTCTTGTAACATCAGTACTTTATTCTTGTAAAATCAGTACTTTATTCTTGTAACATCAGTACTTTATTCTTGTATCATCAGTATTTTATTCTTGTATCATCAGTACTTTATTCTTGTAACATCAGTACTTTATTCTTGTATCATCAGTACTTTATTCTTGTATCATCAGTACTTTATTCTTGTATCATCAGTA
>VRLP01008816.1:0-15207 GCA_009660295.1 Lophius piscatorius
AGACAAATCCGTATTAACTCTCTGGGCTGTCCGCTTGTGAATAGTTCTAAGAAGTAGAGACGATCCATGCTTCTCTCAGTTTTACGCTCTACATTACATTTAGGGGAGTGTCGGTTATTCACTGTTAAGTGTCCGTGAATAACCTGACAGAAGGATCTGCAGTGGTGGCGATGATTCCCCAAATCCTTGGGCTGAAAAATGGTTCCGATTGTAATATGTTTGCTTTATGGGAGTGTGCCTTGCAATTTGAAAAAGTCGAATCACTTTTAAATGTTGTGCATTATTTATTTTTGCTATTACAGTGCAAAACTGCTCACAGCCATCTCATAGACTAGGAAGCTCTTAAGCCCCTTAGCGTTGGTACCAAGCCTCCCCTGGTGTCCCTCTCTCTTCAGTTTTCTCATTAGTGTACACATTGTCTCTCCCCTCAGTCTTCCTGTTATGGTCGTTTTTGTGGGGGCTCCGTGGCTCATTATGAACAACATCATATGGCATCTGTGTTGTGAAAGAGAATTGGACCCCCGTCCTAATGTCTTCTGTTTTAACCATTTAATGTAATCACCAACAACAAAACAATGGGGGAAAAAAAATGGTACACACATTCTAAATTTACCATTAAGGGACAAATTATTTTCGTAAGTCCTCATATGCTTTAAATTGCCAATATAAAAATTCTTAATTATAGAATAGGTCTTTCTAGAAGCCCCTTTGACATGTGGTGTCCCCCAGGGCTCCAGCCCTGGCCCCTTACTCTTTAGCATATACATGTTGGTGCTGGGTCTTACTATAAACAGGTGCAGTCTCATTTTTCAATAAGAAATATTGACTCAAATAGACCGCCATGACAACCAAACGGTTGAGCAGGACATTCAAGGGGTTAACAATGTCGGAATTTCGAACAAAATATTCAATGAAATAAAAGCTTATCTTCACCTAGTGATCACCCTAGAGCTCATTCAAAGACCGATGACCTGACATTCTCCTTCAAAATGTTCTGATAGGGAGCAGAATGCATGTTTCCTTCAATGATGGTATGTTTTCCTGTCACTGACGCAGCAAAGCACTCAATGCACACTGTCACCTCCATGATGGACCATACAGTAGGTATTAAATACTTCTTATGAAACGTTTGGTTTACACCAGATGTAATGAGACCTGTACTCTGAACATCCATCAATCCATTCTCTTCCGCTTATACGGGGTGAGTGGCAATAGGCCAAGCAAGGTATTACAAACGTCCCTCTCCCCAGTATCACTCTCTAGCTCATCCAGGAGGGTTCCAAGGTGATCCCAGGCCTAGGAACTCACTGGAGGGATAGATGACCCCTCCAGGAGTTCTGGGTATAACCTCCAGTTGGACATGCCTGGCAAACCTCCAAAGGGAGGAACCCTGGAGATATCCTAATCAGATACCTTAACCACTTCAACTGGCTCGTTTCGATGGAAAGGAGCCAGTTCAAGCCTTCCGGATATCCAAGCTATTATCTCCGAGGTTGACCGCAGCCACCCTATACAGGATACTCGTTTCCATGCCACCTCCCCAGTGATGACTTTATCACCCAGTGTGTAGTTGCTTCTCACCTTCAGATAGGTCTGCAGTTCCTTTGAACATTTCCTTTCAAGGATCTTTGTTGACTTTCTGAATGATCCTCCACCATGCTCTTGGAGGGACTTCTGAGTCTGAGTGAGTCAAGCCCAGCTAGAATCAGTTATTAATGCAGTTTGGTAGTTTTTTGGATTTACTATCAAAGAAGCCAAATAATTATTCATACAGACTCAGCTGATGTTAAAAAAACATTTTAATTCAATGAATTTGGACTAAATTGGTGCAACGGTTAGGCAGTTATGGGCGAAAAACATTTTTTTCCTCAAAAAAGCTCCTCCTAGTGAGTAAAATATGAATTGGAGTTAAATGTGATATATAGGAGATAGATCTCCCGGAGTTGATTCATATGTACCAAATTTAGACTAAATTAGACCAAGCTTTGAGAAATAATGGCCCAACAACTTTCGGAGATAAAGCTCCCCCTAGTATTAAAAGTATAAAACCGACCAAAATCACTCCAGTTCTTCTTTGCACTAAAGTTTGTGTTGGTACAAAATTTGATGATGATCCATGAAGTAGTCTTTTAGCTATGTACCTTTTACAGTGTTCTTTTTACTTAAAAAAGAAAGCACCCTAAAATGAGTAAAATGAGAACGACTAGTGTAAAATATTATATTTACAAGACAAATCTCATCTAGTTTATTCAAATTCACCAAATCTGGTCTAAATAGGACAAATGGTTAGGAATTTATGTCAGAAAAACCGTGTTTTTTGTGAAATGCCCCCTAGTGAATGAAAGATGAACTATTGGAGTAAAATGCGATAGAACCAAGAACTCCTTCATTCAATTCATATGGACCAAATTCGGACTAAATTGGACCAACGGCTGAGAAATTATGGTCCAGAAATGTTAGGAGGTAAAGCTCGTCCTAGTGTCAGAAATATACACCTGATCTTTCCCATAATCACTCCAGTTCTTCCTCGCACTAAGTTCTATGTGGGTACAATATTTGAAAATGATCAATGAAAGAGTTTTTAAGTTACCGCCTTAATATAAAGGATCTGCGGCGGGGGCGGCATTCACGGTGGCAGGCACAGCGACTTTGATAATACTAATATCTCCGACTTTTGGAGGAAATAATGATCATTTAAAACTTGTATTTTGGGTCCATTCAGGAAATTAAATCGAAATTGTTTACAAGCTCTGACAAAATTTAGAAAAAGGAACACAAAAATAGAAGAAAGCAGACATATTTTTTCGGCACAGTGCAAATACAATGTTATGTTATGTTATGGTCCTGTGAGGATACATATACCCCCATACTCAGCAGGCTTTATGTATTTATTGTTTAGTCTTGTGTGATTTCTATAGCGTGCCGCCTCTTCTGTGGGAAAATGTTTCCTCACTGACACAGACAATTTCCCAGCTGACAAACAGCAATATCGTCAGTCAGAGCTGCGGAAGATAAGAAAGAACTGTTAGCCTTGGCTCTGACTCAGATCATTATTGTTGAGGAAGATTGATTAATAGTATAGGGCTAAACAGGAATAATAAAGATGAGACATAGGAAAACAAAAACAAACGTAAGAGAGCTATCATCGCGGTGCAGAAAGTCAAGACAGAGACAAACCAGACAGTTTCCATCTCAGCAGAAGATAGTGATGATAGTGTTAGTACGATGGTATTAAACTTATGATGATTGCATATAATGTCATTTACAATAATAGAACTTTAAGTCATTACCATAATGATAACATAAGCACATGCACAGTATTCCAAACCAAGCTGGTCTGATCTCTGACATTAAGAACGACTTGCACAGCAGCATCATTTATCCTGAGGACGTTCTCCTCTGGCCTTGGACCACCGATGAATTGTGTGTCTTTCCCACTCACTCTGTGGTATCTCGCCAGCCCCTCCATGAAGCCATATGCGCTTTTAATGCGCACATAAGGCTGCAACTAGAGATTTTTTTCATTTTGTTCTCTTCTTTTTTTATCATTAAACGAGAAAAAAAAAGGTCAGGAAATTTGAAAAACAAAATAAGACACAGTGGCGCCTGTTACCATGGTCCCCATCAGTGGGCTGGATATGTGATGCAGGACGTGAACGTTTTGCCCTTCATAAAATTTTAGCCCACGATTAATCGTCATACAAGTCTTTGTGATTAATGATTATATTGTCCTTTTCTGCCATTTTTATAAAACAAGTCTAATAAAATTTAATAACGTTAGTGTACCTCAACAAGGATATTTAGAGTCAGGTTCACCGAATGTGGTGAAGTAAGGCATCCTAGGAGGCTGCGGAGGGTAGGTATTTTTCTTACCGCAGTGATAAATGAACATTTAACCGTGGAGTAGCAGCTTACTAACCGATAGCAGCACATTAGAGCAGATACGAGGCTTATGAGAGTGGGCGGACCTTCTGGGTATACTTGTCGTTTACATAAGCAAAGAAATTATCACAAACTAAGACTGCAGTCATAAACAGACTGTATGCTGCCACAAGTCTTTGTGGGTAATTAGGGGGTCTTTGGCTTTTTGCCCATGCTGCAGCCGTAAAATACATCACTTTGCACAGAGAAGTTACAAAACATGAATATATACTAGGTTAAGAAAAACAAAATACTACAAGTTAGAATTCTATCAAATATCAGACATTGTTTCATGACCAGTCAAACACCTCATTAAAAAACGTATCTGTTACAAGGTTTTGTAAACGAGGGTACGAAATAATAGTTATATTTCATTTACTATAAGGTACCCTGAACGTTCTACCCCCGAGGCAGTACTCTCTGGTACTCACAGTGAAGAACACGGGCTGGATCTCTAACTACGTTTCTTGGTAAACAGACTGAAAGGACATGTTCTGTCGGACCCCAATAATCTTCCAAACCATCTGCACCAGTCGGACCAGTTTGGATTTGAGTTGCTTGAAAAGGTTACTAAACTATGTGAAAGGTCTCTCTAGGAAAGGCTTAAATAAAATCATGGTAATGGACTCAACACCGCAGTATTAAGGTTGTTGTAACCGCCCTACAGGATCCACAGTTTCTCCAATTTTCAGCAAATTTGAAGCAACTTCTTGCAGTATCTTTTTGCTGCAAATTTGGAAAAAGTTGTACCTAAAAGATAAAAGTCTGACCATATCATCTAGATTAAAGCCACAGCAGTGTGAGGTGTGGCGTTGCCACGAACTGATCTATGATCTTCATGGCCAACAGATTCTCATTTCCAAGTTAAACTCCTTAAGAGTGTAAAAGTCTGAGATTCTGAAAGGCAAATGATAAATATATATTGAATTCTCCACTTACATCCGAATGAGAGAAGACATCAGTCAAAAATCAGAATGGTGGGAAAGATTCTAACGTTTATAGAATACTAAGGCCTACATATACTGAGTAAAATTTGAACAATTTTTGTAAAATATGATACACAAAATAGATCTCCACCTAATCGGACCAATGGTAAGGTAGTTATGTCCAAAAAAACTGTTCCTTTGTAAAAAAAAGAGCTCCCCCTAGTGAGCAAAATATGAACAATTTGAGTAAAACACAATATATGCAAGATAGAGCTCCTAGATTTGATTTGCATAAACCAAATTTGGACTAAATTGCACCAATAATTCAGAAATTATGGCCCGAAACTATTTGGAAATAAGGCTTTCTGAAGAGTGTTTCCCACAAAAGTCTATTTGGGTATCAAATTTGAATTTTATCCATAAAATAATTTTTGAGTCGCATTACTCAAAAACTATTAACGTTAACACTGCGGCATTGACGTGGTGGCATACGCGTTTATGACAATCCAATAATCCCCAACTTTTATGGAATATAATAATTGCCATTAATTCAGATAACTGTGATCAGAAAATTATGGAATTACTGTAACAGGTCTACTTGAATTGATATGTTGGAAACTGGAAAAGGACCAAATATAGCGATCTAGGTGATTTTGACAAATGATGGGATAACTATTTGGTCAGAACATATCTAGAACTGTAGGTCTTGCTGGTTTCCGGGTCTGCAATGATAAATAAAGACCAAAGTTGTCTGAAGAAGGGCAACTGGTAAAGCGGTGATGAGGTCATGGGCCCCCAAGGCTCTATGATATATATGGGAGGCGAAGGGTAGCCCATGTTGTCAACCCAAAAGAGCGACTGTAGCACAAAGGAAAAAAATGGTCTACCACAGCAGAGGGTCTTGAAGATGGCCCAGAGGCAGTCCAGTATCAGTGAGTAATATGCCAGCTGGAACAGCATAACAGTGACTTCTCAAGTGACTAGTATGGATTTAAAGTCCCCAAGGCTAGTTGGGAAAAAAAACAACAAAGTTTCTACACTGACAAGCTGCTACTGCCTAATCATCAAGACATGGTGGTGGCCTGGATGATTAGCCAGAAATCATCAAGACAGAAGATGTGATAGATATCGGCAACATCAGGAAGATGAAGTACGAGAATATCAATATGTACTAGGGGCTGAAGGACAGTATGTTTCCCGTAAATAGGCTCTACTTGGGTGGTTCGCCCAGGTAGAGCCTTCAGCGTTCGCTTTGGCAGATAAACAGTTCTTCAAATGAGATACAAATAAATGAAAGACCAACCTTCCTCTGCTGTGATCCTTCACAATAACAGCACTTATAATACACTGCTAAGCAACAGGAAAAATAAATATGTGCTTATGCAATAAACTGAAATAAAGGTTAAATTCTAACATCTATTTTTTCTCTCTAATAGTGATTTGTTAACAGTTATTTATTCTGAAATATGAAATAAGAGTCAGCAGGTAGAGAAATATTTAATTGCTAGTGTTTCACAGTGTATGTGTTTTAAACAGGTCCCAGTGTAAGTGTTTGAATGTTTTAATGTGTAAGTGTTACGCAGTGTTTGTTTTTGAGATGATTCACAGTGTTTGAGTTTTGCAGTATTAGTATTTAAAATGGTTCGGTGTAAGTGTTTGAAATATTTCACGTTGATAGTGTTTGAACCGTTTCATAGTGTTAGTGTTGAAAATGTTTAACAGTTTAAGGAAAACTGTTTGTAGTGTTTGAAATGTTCCTAGGACCCCAATGAATAGGCACCAAAGGGTTAGATTTACCTCGCCCGAACAAGAGAGACCAGAGCAACCTTCTGGAGCAGACCTGGGAGGGAAGCTCGTTGGTTAAATTATTTCACGGAACCACCACCCTGTGGGCTCACTGACTGCAGGGATGGGCTTCTGGATTAGTCGCAAACCTATATGGGCAGCAGGCAATTGGTTTTAGGTACGTGGAACATCACCTCTTTGGCTGGGAGAGAACCAGAGCTTGTGGAGGAGATTTAGAAGAGTGGAGGAGGAGATTTTTTACAAGAGTCGGCACCTCAGAATCTCAGAGGTTATGGTTCTCTGCCAGAAAACAGTGGGCTGTCTCCTTGAGTGGGGGTTGACATACAGCCTCAAACAAAAGGAGTTCAAGTATCTCAGTGTCTTGTTCTTGAGAGGTAAGAATATTGGCTGGGAGATGGGCCAGTTGTTCGGCGTGACATAAGGAGTTATGCGAGTGTTGTTTCCATCTGTTGTGATGAAGAACATTGCCTGAGTTGTATGGCAAAGCTCTCAATTTACCGGTCCATCTACATTCCAACCCTCACTTATAGTCAACAGCTCTGGGTAGTTCTTGAGATCAAGGATACAAGCGGCTGAATTGAGCGTTCTTTGTAGGGTGGCTGGGCTCAGCCTCAGAGATAAGGTATGGAGCTCAGACATCCCGAACGAGCTCGGAGTAGAGCCGCTGCGCCTTCGTGTCGAAAGTAGCCAATTAAGGTGGTTCGGGCATCTAACTTGTATGCCTCGAGAACGCCTCCCTTTGGAGGACTTTCAGGCATGTGCAACTGGCAAGAGACCCTGAGGTAGACCCCAGAACATGCTGGAGGGACTGTAATTCACATCTGGCCTCTGAACGCCTCAGGATCCCCCTAGGATGAGCTGGACAGTGTTACTATCGAGAGGGATATCTGGAAATCCCTTCTGAGCCTGCTGCTTGACTGACAGCATAAAGATGGAGAGGGGAGGTTGGAGAGGTGGCGAGGAGAGCAAGAACAGGAACTAGATGAGATAGTTCACAAGTTGTCAGATCACATCGTTCACACTCGCAGTCAAACTGTCATCAAATACGGATCCATCCTTTACCTCCTCTCCTGACATCTATGTGTATTTATCAAACGAAGGCTGGTTGCTTTTACCTTCATCAGATTAGATGTCAGAGATGTGATGAGCAGCGAATGAAATGATGTTTTACTGCGAGAATGATAATGACAATTGAAAATTGTCATTATCATGAGTTTTAAAGGTGCCATCTGTAAAAAATGAAGGGATATCTCTTCAAACAAATGCTATATAATATTCAGAGCTGTGTTTTTATATGTTTAAAACAACTTTGATTTTGTTTTGTTTTTATAACCATTTAATGTCCTCACCAACAAAAACTATGGAAACATTTTTTTCTTTGCATATTTCAGTTCTTCGTTGCATTTATTTCGATTTTTATTCGGCCAAAACAAGAGCTGCGGTGTTTCGTTGTTTTTAAAACAATGACAATAAAGATCTATTCTATTCTATCTTCAATATCGTAGATCCTCTAAATTTAACGTGACATGAAAAATTGTTCGGAGGCAAATTGCTAAGCCGAATACAGAAGTATTAAATGAGGTACACAATCTTAGAAAATACATCTATGAGCGAATACTCAAATACATTTTTTTAGAGCTTGTATTTAAACAGTAAAAAAAAAAAAAAAAAAGCTTATTTCATGGAGAAAAGTCAATTTCAATAAGATTAGCCCAACATTTTGAAAAAACATGTTTAATAATACCGTTTGAGCCCCTGTTGGTTGTATCAGTTAACATAATTCTGTTTATTTATTAAATCCTCACATGCTTTAATATTCCCAGAAAATCCTAATTATGGACAGGACTATCTCAATAGAGATGTTCTACACCTGCTCCTCAGTGTCCCCTTTGACCCGTGGTGTCCCCCAAGGTTCCATCCTTGGTCCCTTACTCTTTAGCAAATATGTTCTGCCAGCGGGTCAAATTATAAACAGGTTAAACATATTTACAATGAAGTGACTCAAAATATAACCAAACAGTCGAAGAGGACATTAAAAGGTTAATTTTAGATCTACAGCCGGTTCCTCTTCAATCAATGCTCCCACATGACGTTTGTATCCTAGACTGAATTGAAAAACGGAAAAACTGGTTCTAGAGAGGACTTTTGATGTTTTTACATTGAAGTTTCAGAACGACAATGAGATTATTTGCAAATAATAATTTTTTTTTTTGTTGTGAGAAGTTTGCGAATTTAACTATAACTTATTTTTACAGATTTCTATTTTTTTTTTGCAAAAGCAGATACAGGGGAAAAAAACACAGGTAAATTACTTAAGTATAATTTGTATTTGCAATTGATTGTTAAACCTTACAGTCTTAAAGTCTACAGTCCCAAAGCTCTGTACCCTACTTCCAGGCGAGGTCCGTTAGACCCGACTTCATCCTTAGAGCTTTAGTTGTCACCAGAAATTCAAAGAAGGGGTGCCAGATCTGATAATAAAAAAAGAAAAAGAAAGAAAGGGCTTATCTCCAAAGGGCTGATGCTTGTCACAAATATTCAGCCGCTGGTTGATTGTGGGAGCTTTATCAGAGGATATCATTTCCAAGCAGCATCCAAGACAATATGTGAAAAAAAAAACGTGTTCCGAAAATCCACAGGCAGCTCATTATTATATATTAGTACCTGCAAGCAAGTCCTTGCACCAAGATATAATGAGTACTTAAATATTTGTTTGAGTGGTTGAAGAGTTATACTCCAGCACTGCTGAATGCGAGGACAGTTCCACCAACGAGAAAAACAAAGTAACATCCGATATCTGAGAGAGCTGGGTTCATTCTCTGCCTGGCTTCAGCAGTAATATACAGGCTATATATGAATTAGCCTCGCATAGACTGAGTTGAAAGTTAAGGCAATGAGAGAGCTGGCAGGTTCGAGCGAGGAACGCAAATGAAAAAAACAAAACAAAATTTAGACAAATGGAGGACCATACATTTTATTATTACTTGTTTAGCTCAAGGGAAATCTACAGAGACCTAGCGGCAAAAACAGGAAAACATGACAACCCGACTTGTGAGACTATTGAGTTAGTAAAGTGGTTGGTTTATACAGTCTGCTCAGCAGATTCAACAAGGAACAGCTGCACCGTGCAGGAGGATCCCCCTTGTGGAATCCCTGAGGTAAAGGGGTGAGGTAATATTTTTACTAATATCAACAGTCTATCTTCTGGTTAGCTCTGAATTGGATTTAAGCACGATAAACGATAGATGTATTTTCAGGTGAACGCTTTAGAACCAGTGTTTAACAATTATTTGTTTATTCTGGTCGCTACGTTTCTGGAGTTTGAGTGGGAACACCGTTCCGTCTGGAGATGTAATCCTGGAACAGCGTTTATGTTGAGTTCACCCCATTTCCACCACTTCTCGCTAAGTTTCTATGGATCGAGGGGTGCTATTCTCACACACATGCACCGGAAGAACCAGGTCAGAACTTTCAACAGAGCCTGTTTGGAACTAAAAAACCAAAAAACATGTAAAAGAGAATATTACAGGAGTGCCCCCCCATGATCTGGTCCTAGATACGCCCCTGGAGACGGCTATCACAACTCCAACTCCAGACTTCTGTCAGTTTGTTTATGTTTTTAAAATCTTTTATTGGTTTATATTTCAATGACAATAGGTCAACAAATGTGTTTTTCTGGTAAGAGCTAAGAGTTTGAGCATTTGCAGCATCGGGTTTTGAGTCTGAGCCTCACTACAAATGACAGCCGGCAGAAACTGGTGTGTTGAAATCTGAGTCTTGAATGTTTCTGAGTCAGATAGTGATTCATAGAGTCTTTTTAAAAACATAAGTGGATCCGACGAGATTAAACCGATGAGTTAAACTTTGCGACGTTAACTTTTCAGCAACTTTATTTAGTGCTTAAAAACATACATCAGTAGTGCGGATCCATAATAAAGGTGCTGACTTTAACTCTTTAACCTATCTGCCAGAACACTTAAATTGGGCCGTGGTTGGAACTTCCAGCGGGACAATGATCTGAAGCTCACCTCAGAATCGACCCAATAATTGTTCAGAGATGACAAAATAAAGGTTTTGTCGTGATCATCACAGTCACATGACCTAAACCCCACCGAACATCTGTGGGATGCGCTGCAGAGGAGAGTCCACAAGCATGGACCTCAGAATCTGGAGAAGTTATGGAGAGTTTCTGTGTGAAGGAATGGTCTCAGATCTTCTTCATGTGAACCTCATCACACTGCAGAAGGAGACCCGCCACTAAATATTAAATGCAGAATGCCAACAGTTGTGTCACACATGTTTAAGATTTTTTTTTTTAATTAGAAATTATGAATCCTTATGTTACTTGAATCAAAGGTAAGATTTTTGTGAATAATTTGAATTAAAGGTGTTTTAACTGCAATATATTACTAACATTCAATTAATTAAAAGAAAAAAAACAATAAAACGAATTCACTTCAAATATATTTTTTGAAATCTAAACTTACTTAAAGAAAATGTATTTCAGGTTCTGAAATGTTCTCAGGTAATTCGGTCACAGCGTAAGTTTTGAGTCTTTTTGAACTTCAGTTTTACGGTGTGGGGGTTCATTCTTCTTTAGAGGGTTTTTCTGTGACAGTAAACACCAGCCCTACCTGGAGCACCGTTTTCATGGTGACCGGGGAGACGATGGTGGTGCAGATCTTCTCTTTTTTGGTCACCTGGCCCATGATGAAGAGCATCGGGGTGGCCAGGGCGAAGGAGGCGATCCACATGGCGCTGATGAGCTTCTTGGTGCGGCTGCGGGACATGATGCTCTTGGCTTTGAAGGGATGGCAGATGGCCATGTAGCGCTCCACGCTCAGACTGCAGATGTTGAGCGCGGTGGCGTAGGAGCAGCTGTCCCGCAGGAAGTAATAACCCCTGCACACGGCGTCCCCGAACACCCACGGGTGGTGGAACCAGATGAAGTTGTAGAGCTCGATGGGCATGGAGAGCACCAGGATGAGCAGGTCGGAGACGGCGAGGCTGGCCAGATGGTAGTGAACGGTGCTCTGCAGGTTCTGCAGGCTCTTTCTGCTCAGCAGGGTGTACAGGGTGACGGAGTTCCCCAGGGAGCCCACGGCAAACAGGGCCACGTAGATGACCGTGACGATCACTCTGGAGTAGACGTCCGTGTTGACTTCCAGGTCGTCCTCCTCTTCACTTTTAGATGCAGAGATGTTGGCATCAGATGAGGAATTTCCGAAGAGTCTGTGCGCCAGTGCGCCGAAGTGGCGCTCCGCGAGCGTCAAGTTTAAATCCATCCTGTCGCAACCATAAAGTATGAGTGTTTACACTGAGGGAGCATCGCTCCTCCATCCAGTGAGGGTCCAGCGAGTGGAAGCGGGAGGAGAGTATGTTTTATATCGGCGGCGACAGGAGGCGGGATTGTTATTGGAGGAGCTGCGGTGACGCACAGACGATCAAAGAAAACGGAGTTGACCATCAGCTGCTCCATTCATGCCCGGAGAAACTAGAAAAAGGACACATCATGGATTTTAGTTGAAGATCTTCTTTCTGAGAGATGCCTTTTATTATTGTAAGAACTCAACCTGACTCCCGGAGCATCTTCTGTTTCTGTGCGTGAGACTGGTTCTCCCTTCATTTCTGGCTACGGAGGCCGGGAGCCGCATTGTAAAAAAATGTCTTTAGAATTTAAGGTTAAAAAGAACAAAAAACAACTCTCAAAAGGCAACAACAAAAGATCTTAAAATTTAAAAACAAGTTTATCATTGTAATTGATACGGTGTGTTATTTCAAATTTAAGACAAATGGAAACTACTTCTATTTTTCTTTAGTCAGAATATGTGATTTTACTTTGAAAAAATACACATTTGGGGTAAAATTAACAGAATTCCGTAAAGTTAGATGAAAGTCATTACTATAAATGTATAAATATAGTCTAGATGACAGATTTTGCTGGTATGGAAAACTTAAACTTTGACCATTTGGTAAGAGCGAACCATAAATTCAGCAGTAATAAGATGCTATTTATTTCATTTATTTGCCATTCATTTGTGAAACAATGTTGATTCCTAAGGATTAAAAAAACAAAACATGTTTATTATAAGGATTTATTGTAATTTACTGCTATTTTGTGCAATAAACTACATACATCAAACAAGTTACATTCTACTTTTATTGATGGTAAATTTAGTATAACGTCTTCCACACCATGGAGATATTTGTGTGGTAGAATTCTGACAAAAACAACTACCGGTATTTTAAATTTTGTAAATTATACAGATTATATTGGGTGTTTTTTATAGTATGTCATGGAGGCAACTTTTCCATTCTTTGTTTGTTTTTTTGTTTTTTTTAAACGTGCATACTTCTTACTATGATTTCCTCCAGACCATTTTAACATGCATATTAAATATTACACTTTTCACAGCATATATGCAAATTCTACATCAAAATGTGGAGCCTCATCAGGACTGCTCCGATATGAGTTCATGGAACAATTCACAATATATTTTATACAAACATTGCACACAAAAAACTACAAAAACATTGTTCAATGAGGCCAATCTGTCATCATGGTAACGTGACAATTCTCAATGTGAATACGCAAAAGTTAGGTGTCACAATGATTGAATGACGGATTCTTATCCTCTGCTACATTTTACCCACTATGTGACGTTGGACAGACGGAAGATGGCGATGCAGTTATCTGTCGGCTGACTTGAATGGACTTAGAGCAGCTTAATACAGTTAAAACACCTTTTAAGCATCATTCTGTAACCATGGAGACCACCTGGTTCCTACATCTGGTCACGCATGAAGTCAACAATCTCAGCACAGTCGCTGTGGTGACCTCACGTCTGAAGTTGCGTCCGCCTGAGCCTTCTTCATAAGTTGCGAATGCTACGTCTATCAAAAAGACAAAATATTTCTGTCCGTGTAAAACATTGATTGAGTTTTAATCTGATGCGCTGATCATCCCTGGAAACTCCTTACGGACCTTCTTCTCACCTGAAGGTACATCATCAGACTTCTACCGAGTTTTTCCTTCGTAGAATAACATGGACTTTGTTGTATTTCTCCTGGTGTTACTGTGATACGATGATGTTACAGCCTTTTTCATCGAGAAATGTAAAATAAAAAAAGGCGATGAAAGAGATAGATGGATGGATGGATGGATGGATGGATGGATGGATGGATGGATGGATGGATGGATAGATAGATAGATAGATAGATAGATAGATAGATAGATAGATAGATAGATAGATGGACGGACGGACGGAAACTTTATTAATTCCAAAACGGAAAAATTAGTCGTTGCAACTGCAACATACAGTTATTCTAAAGTTCACTAAAAATTAAGATATCCTACATAATAAAACTTAAAATTAAAACATACTATTTAAAAAGACTAAAAATGAAAGACATTCTATATAATATGACTAAAAATTAAAACATACTATATAAAAGACTAAAAAATGAAGACATACTACATAATAAAACTTAAAATGAAGACGTACTATTTAAAAGCCTAAAAATTAAGAAATTCTACATAAAAAGTCTAAAAATGAAGACGTCTATATAATCAACTTATACCATATAATCAACATACACATTTATAATGTGTATAAAAATGAAGAAATACTACATAATAAAACTTAAAATGAAGACATACTATTTAAGACTAAAATGAAGACATACCATATAAAGACTAAAATGAAGACATACTACATAATAAAACATAAAATGATGACTTACTATATAATAGGACTAAAAATGAAGAAATAATATATAAAAGCCTAAAAATGAAAAAATACTATATTATACGACTAAAAATGAAGACATACTATATAAAAGCCTAAAAATGAAGAAATACTTTATTATACGACTAAAAATGAAGACATACTATATAAAAAGACTAAATATTAAGACATACTATATAATACGACTAAAAATGAAGACATACTAAATAAAAGACTAAAAATGAAGACATACTATGTAATAGGACATCTTATAGACATGTTTAGATAAACAATCATGCGTATTTTTTGTGTTTACTCACACATTACTCATAGCTAGTACTGAGTATATTGTTACTGACACTCTAAACAAAGTGCAAATACACCTGATAGTTTAAGAGCAATTTAAGTTTATTTTTTCGATATTTCAAGTCAGCCAAGGCTTAAAATATGAAAAGCATTGTGCAGAATAAGATATTTTCCTCTTAAATCGACTGCTAGAGACGTCAAGATGTCACCTATGCACTGCTGCTCTCTGATGAACATGGAAAATAAGAGAAATTTACCTCTTGTTCTCTCATTATAACGACTTTATTATTTCAATATATCAAGAAACAGACTTTTGTTGTTTTGATGTAAAAAAAAAAAAAAACTTGTTGCAGTGGTGGGCTGGAGCCAATCCTAGCTGACACTGGGTTAGACACCTGTCCTAGCTGACGCTGGGTTAGACACCTGTCCTAGCTGACACTGGGTTAGACACCTGTCCTAGCTGACACTGGGTTAGACACCTGTCCTAGCTGACACTGGGTTAGACACCTGTCCTAGCTGAC
>VRLP01008817.1:0-15206 GCA_009660295.1 Lophius piscatorius
TGGATTCATACTTAATGACATATAATAACAGTAAATACCATTAAAACAGTTTTTGTGGATTCATACTTAATTACATATAATAACAGTAAATACCATCAAAACAGGTTTTGTGGATTCATACTTAATTACATATAATAACAGTAAATACCATTCAGACTTTAAAACCCAGAAATCAACTTTTTTTTAACAAATATATACCGTATTTTTTGTGTAAAAATAAAGGGTTAAAGTTGGTTCATTACATGTTGTTATTTATAAAAATACTTTTATACAGAAATGACTTGCTTGTGACATTATGGCATTTTACCTTTAATTTGACCAAAAGTTTGTATTTTCACAGTAAAGTTCTGTGTTTTTTCATATATATATAAGAAGAAAATACTTTCGTCTGTGATAATTTCACTTTATCCACTTTTGATACTTGACGCTTTTTTTTCTTTCTTTTTTTTTTTACAGCATTCTGAATGTATTCTACGGTATTCTAACCGTAAACAAATTCAAATTATATATGTATCATCTTGTAAATGGTGACCATATTTTTTACGGTAAAATTCTGGCAACCGCAGCCACTGGTTTTACCGTATATTTTACGGGTTGTAACTTTTACAGTGTAGTTTCAGCTGTTCTTGTTTGTGCAGATAAAACGTTATTGTTTACGTCACAGTCAAAGGTGGACGTTTGTGCATTTACCTCCCCCTAGTGGACACAGCTGGTACTTTTCAGCCAAAATCCCTTTTCTGGGCTGCTAACTGCTACTAGTTGCAAACCACAACTAGCTGCTAACTGCTACTAGTTGCAAACCACAACTAGCTGCTAACTGCTACTAGTTGCAAACCACAACCAGCTGCTAACCATAACTAACTTTTAACCAAAACTAGCTGTTAACCAAAACTAGCTGCTAACTGTTACTAGCTGCCGACCACAACTAAAAGCTAATTGCGACTAGTTGCTAACCACAACTAGCTGCAAACCCTCCATTTGTGGCTGTGCTAAATTAATTGTACAGAGAAGAGTTGTTCAGTGACGTCGGATACATGCATGAAAGACTCGAGTAAGAGGGAACATTAGAATTAGAACATTACGATATTAGAATATTAGGACTTTAGAAAATTATAGCATTAGAACATTTGAATTATAACATTATGACATTATAACATTATGACATTATAACATTGAAATTATAACATTAGTATGAGAACATTAGAACATTCAAATTAGAATATTAGAATATTCTACATTAGAATGTTAGAACATTAGAACGTTACAAAATAAGAATATTAGAGTATTAGAACAATAGAATAGTAAAATATTTGAACATTAGATCAGTAGAATATTAGAACATTAGATTATTAACACATTAGATCATAAGAATATTAGAAAATTAGAACATTAGAACATTGAAACATTACAAAATAAGAATATTAGAACATTAGAACATTAGAACATTAGAACATTAGAACATTAGCAAATTTGAAAATTAGAAATTTAAATCATAAGAATATTAGAACATTAGAACATTAGAACATTGAAACATTACAAAATAAGAATATTAGAACATTAGAACATTATAAATAGAACATTAGAACATTAGGACATTAGAACATGAGAGTATTAGAACATTCAAATTAGAATATTAGAATATTCTACATTAGAATGTTAGAACATTAGAACATTACAAAATTAGAAATAGAACATTAGAATATTAGAACATTAGATCATAAGAATATTAGAACATTAGAATATTAGAACATTAGAATATTAGAACATTAGATGATAAGAATATTAGAACATTAGAACATTAGAACTTTAGAACATTAGAACATTACAAAATTAGAATATTAGAATATTAGAATATTTGAACATTAGATCATAAGAATATTAGAACATTAGAATATTAGAATATTAGAACATTAGAACATTAGAACATTAAAACATTAAAACATTACAAAATAAGAATATTAGAACATTAGAAAATTAGAAAATTTGAACATTAGAACATTAGAACATTAGAATTAGCACATTAGAACATTAGAACATTAGAACATTAGATCATAAGAATATTAGAACATTAGAACATTAGAATTAGCACATTAGAACATTAGAACATTAGAATTAGCACATTAAAACATTAGAACATTAGATCATAAGAATATTAGAACATTAGAACATTAGAACATTAGAACATTAGAACATTAGAAAATTTGAAAATTTGAAAATTAGAACATTAGATCATAAGAATATTAAAACATTAGAACATTACAACATTAGAACATTAGAACATTAGAACATTCAAATTAGAATATTAGAATATTCTGCATTAGAATTATAACATTATAACATTAGCATATTAGAAATAGAACATGAGAACATGAGAACATTCTAACATTCTAACATGAGAGCATGAGAAAATTAGAACTAAAACATTAGAACTTTAGAATTAGAACATTCTAACATTATAATATTAGAACATTAGAATTAGAACATGTGAGCATTAGAAATAGAACTTTATAACATTAGAATATTATAACATTAGAACTTTAGAATTATAACATTATAACAATATAACATTATAACATTATTACATTATAACATTATAACAATATAACATTATGACATTATTACATTATAACATTATAACATTATAACAATATAACAATATAACATTATAACACTATTACATTATTACATTATAACATTATAACATTATAACAATATAACAATATAACACTATTACATTATAACATTATAACATTATAACATTATAACAATATAACATTATAACACTATTACATTATTACATTATAACATTATAACATTATAACAATAGAATTATACATTATATCATTGGAACATTAGAATTATACATTAGATCATTGGAACATTAGAATTATACATTTTGGAGGGAACGATGAGACTCGGGGGAGGATTGCGATCTCTGAACATTTTTATTGCACTGTGTTTGGAAACGCGACAGGAGTACAAGAGTGGTGAAAACACACATCGGCGTTCGTAGGAATAAGAATCAGAATTACTTTGGATTTTTTATCGAAGAGTATTTGTCAAAAAGACTAATAAATAAATGTAAGACCGTTCAGCGCCATATTTGTTTGAACACATGTCTGTTTGGTCGCTGGGAAACACCAGAGCGGCCCTGACAGGAAGCAGGAAGTGTCTCTGATCTCGGATAAGCCATCAATCAAAGGAAGTCAGAAAGTCAGAGGTGAGTCGGCCGCGTGGGCGTGACGGCTTGACGCTGCAGTCTGATCATCCTGAGTCACACGGCGAGGGCAAAGAAGGTCACGCCGCCGGCGGATGCTACAGATAATGCAGCAAATCTGAAAAAGCCAACGTTTGAAGGCGAGACGGCCCAACCTGAAGGATTCTGGGCCTGGGACCCAGGTCTCAAATCAGAACCAGTGACCCAGAAACCACCTGGAGCTCCTGGTCAGAAGTTTGCTTAGAGGGTGAATACCTATGAGACGAGAGGAAGAGTCAGTCACATGCGTTTGGACGTACGCCGTGAAAAATGAGTGTTTGTAAACATAATCTGAGCGTATCGTGTTTCACAGCAGCAAACAGTAAAAAGTCACAACGTCACAATAATAATAATAATAATAATAATAATACATTTAACAGTATGAACTTATATAGTATGAAATCAGTGGGAACAATTACAATAAGCAAAATTATCCATTAATAAGTAACGGCAAGTTTAGCGGGCTGGTGTTAAGAAATAAGATGACCCAGAAAAAGGGCTGCTGCAGCTTTGGCGTGCAGAACATTTGAAACCTGGGCTGAAAGTGGGTCGACCACCAGGCTTGTCATTGGAGGCGGCGTCTGCGGTTTAAAGACGAGCATCAAAGTCAGAAACATCAAAAGATTAAGATAATTGGTGACATCATCGGTGACAAAAATGACAGCTGATCCGACCCTGTCATCAGAATAAAAGTCGGAGCTGAGTCCGATGTCAAGCACAACACCACCGAAGAAGAAGAAGAAGAAGCAGAAGAGGAAGAAGAAGAAGCTGAATACCTGAACCTCCATTAGAGCCAGAGGAGCCCAAAGAGAGAGCGCCAAAAAAAAGCAGATCTGAAGCCGAACCAAAACAGAGAAAAAACTTCCAGCATGTTCCCGACGATTACCAAAGTGATGGTAAGAAGCGCCGACGGAATTTATAACATTTTCAATCGGGCAGAATTATTTCCAAACTAAATAAGAAATAAATGTGACTGCGGTGAGATTTAGAAGCTCCAAAATAAATGAGCAAAATATTGAATCAGTAATTAAAAGTAAGATTTCATTTCACGTCAGTTTCATGTCTGTGGGGCCGCGTGTGTTCGGCGGCGAACATCTGCATCAAAAGTCACGCTAAGTGACTTTAGAATATATTCTAAAGTCACGCTAAGTTTAAATGTCATATTTCCAAATGTTATTTACGATGTAAAACCGAACAGAAACGATAATATTGATAAACCAGCAAAGAACTGATTCGTTTTATTTATTCATTTTTGGCTGCTTTGATCCTCCATATATTTTCTGCAGATTAAAGTCCTAAGATGTTAGTAATTATTGAACAGATTTATTAGTTTATTTCATTGATCGGTTCCTTTTTCTTTTCTTTCAAAATGGATTTTTCTTGTAGCAATTTATGTTTTCAACATTTGTGTCATTATTCTTTGACAACTTTGTGTAATAATTCTTCATTTCTTTAAAAATGTTAATCAAAATGTTTATATTGTTGAACTTTAAATTTGATTTATTTTGCATAATTGATGGCATTGAGAAAAATCAATCGTTATTAATTAATTCTACATTTATTTGTCATGCGTTTATATTATGGGTTGTTTTGTTTTTCTGTTGTGAGTGTTATTATTATTATTTATTTATTTATTTGATACATTTTTGGTAATTATTTGGTTTCATAAGCTGCAAAACAGATGTAATGTCCGACACGCTTGACTTATCCTCCTCTTCCTCAGGCCTTCTGCGCGGCGGCGCTCATCATGGTGATAGCGGAGGCAGCAGCCAAGCCACATGGAGGCGCCGCATCAAAACACGCCGTGACTACAAAGAAGAGTTCCCCTGATGCGGCGCCCGTGGACATGGTCCTCCTGCAGCTCGACACCAACGCTTCGGTTCCGTCCAAACACATCAGGCCTCTGCAGAACGACTCCATCTCCCCATGGACGTACAGGTAACGAATTTCATCTGAAGAAAACAGCGGAATGACCCTTTAATTATCAAAAAGAAAACCTAAAATGTATTTTGTCCCTTCTGCCGCTCCACCCTCAGCTTCTCCCATGATGAGTCTCTGTACCCTCCGACACTGGCGGAGGCCCGCTGTTTGCTGCAAGGCTGTCTGGACTCAGAGGGCCTGGAAGACCTGAACCTGGAGTCCAGACCCATCATGCATCAGGTGCTGCTGCTGCGGCGGGTGCCGTCTTCCAAGGAGGTGCACGGCTACCACTATCGACTGGAGTACCGCTTCATCGCGGTGGGCTGCACCTGCGTCCGACCCATCGTCCGACACCAGCAGTGAGGACCAGACCGGAAACAGACTGGAGCTACGGAGGAACAATACGGCCAAAAAAAATGTAGAGGATCATTGAGAATGAGAAGCATTTTACAACTTCCCCTTAATTTAATATATTAATTAAATGTTTTAAGTCCATGTTTAAATCATAGATGGTTATTTGACGCAGTCAAACAGATGGATGTCCACGTTTTTGACTTTGACTTCTTAATTAAGAGGAAAAAAACAACAACAAAAACAACAAAACAAAAAACGTTGTTTTTTAAAAATTTTAAAAAACAACGTTTTTCAAAACTTTTACTTTGTTTTTGGAGGTTTTCTCTGCTCATTTATCAACCTATTTATTTATTTATATATTTATTCGCGTCCTCCACATGCTGCTCCGTGACTCTGTATGTCTTTCATTTTCTTTTTTACGATTTCCTTTCTATCTCCAAACACAACTACAGATAAAATCTGATTAACAATGAGACTGTTTTCAATTATATGATACTCTTTATTTTCTTCAACTCAAGTTTCATTTCATCGTTTTGTTATTAATTATTTATGATTTTTCTTTTTTAATGAATACTTGCATTTCAGACTCAATAAAAATTACAGAGCGCAGTCAAGTGTGATTGTTTAATTTTTTAATTTAAAATATTATGTGATTTCTGTACATCATCATCATCATCATCATCATCATCATCTCGTTGCCAGGGAAACGGACGGTCGCGCTCAAACACACCACTGTTTCTGTAAACAACGACACACAATCGATTATCAGTTCGGCTCATTCTCTCGCATCAGCAGGATTCTGGCGGCCTGACTGAGGGTGTGATGTGGTTAGCGTTAGCCACACATGCTAACCAGCGGTTGGTTCTGAAGTCTTCCTCGTTAATGTCTTACAAACATCCAGCAGGACACTGATTGTGTCTCGTCTTCTCTCTTACACAGGAATGAAACTGTAGCCTCTGACAGCTGCAAATATGCTAACATGCTAATTGTAGCATCTTCATAAATATATTCCGAGTCCGGGTTGGAGAAAACTGGGCCGTGATGATCGGGGGTCCATGTTGTCTTTGGGTTTCGGTGGGAGTCTTCCACGCGTCTCCGCTCGAACTCCTTCTCCTGTCATTTCCTGATCCGTTTCTGTTCTTGTCTCGGTTCTTGGGCCGAACCGTCCTTAGAAAAATGAAGTCTCTTCAAGAGCGCTATAACTAACAAACCAGAGATAAACTTCACACAGGTATACTCGGCGCCGGACCGACCCTGAACCCAAATTCATTCCCCGGGTGCTTGAGAGGCTCCGCCCACTGCACGTACTGAAAGTTTACTACTCGTACGCTAAAACTAGAACCACCGGTATTCTTTTTGGTATCAGAGAGTGGGCTGGTCTGGTCCAAAGAGGTCTTAAGATAGTTCACATGAAGGTGAACCGTCAGATAATACGGTTCTGACCGTTAATGTTAGAACCGGAACAACATGAAGAGTTCTTCATGAAATGATACTTCAACTTTAATGAAGAAATCAACTTGAGGAATAATTCTTTTCTGGAAGGACGGACTCGTCTAACTATTGCCTTTGTATTTTGTCAGAACCGGTCTTGTCTGTTTTAGTTCTTGTCTTGGTTCTGGACTGACCCTGGTCTTGGTTTAGTGGGTTTTTGAACTGGACCTGGTCGGTGGGGTGAAGTGTTTTTTTCTCTCAGAGCTGAAACCGTTATTGTGGTGGTCCCAGTGACATTTTGACCCTCATCTTCCTGCCATCAATCACGGCGGGGTCTTGACCTCGACAGCCGTAGACCGGGCTCGGACCCCTTTGAGGGGGGCGCAGGTGCTGATATTTCTGTCATTCCCTCCAGCTGCCACCAGTCTGAGGATAAATGTCATGACGCAAGCCGTCCAGCAGATGGAGCTGTTTTAACACGGCCAGTAGAGGAAGTCCTGTGAAGAATCCCCTCGGAGGAGGAAGTCCTGACGTTTCCTTTGGGGCTGGGGGTCCCTAGTTTTTGGTTTGGATAAGATGTTGTGAAGAATTCTCGACGCGTTCACAGTCACACATTGATGGCACTGTTGGCATGGCAACAAAGCACAGTAGAACCCCTGATGACGTCTCTGCAGAGTCCTTCACCGAAGAACGGGAGGTCCGCTCGGAGCGAAGACCCCCCTCAGTTCTCTTCTTTTTCTTCTTCTCCAAATATTTTCAGAGTCTCTTCCTGTCAGTCTCCCAGTCGGAGCGGCGGTGGGCCGCGCGGCTCATCAGCCCTCCAAAAAATGGCTTCCAAATAACGTTCAGCTTGTGTTGTGATCAGGCCATCAAGACACCTGGAACCACAAGAAGGGGGTTCAGTTAGCGCTCAGCTAACACATGCTAGCTCAAAAGGGGGTTCCGTTCATGTCAGGGGTTTATTTTTTAATACTGGCCAAAAGTAAGTGGACACCTTATACATCTTCTGGATCATGTCTGCTTTGAGGAGGACAAGGATGAAGCACAGTTTGCCTCATTCACATCACCCGGGAAAAAAAACACAGCTGCATCTACTTTTTGATTTTCCTTAAACTACAACTTTGTAGTTTCGCGGTGTGAAAAATGTGCTGGACGACAATAAGCCTCCAACATGGAGAACGTTCAAAGTCAAATCACATCGTAAGTGTCCACATACTTTTGGCCACACAGTGTAAATTCATGATATATCAGGAAGGAAGTTTCACCACATTTGTTTTAAAGTTAGACCAACGTGATGAAGATCTGCTAGTGTTTCTACTCCTCCTCACCTCCACACTGTGCTCCTCCTCCTGGAATACAAAAACATCACAAACATCCGATCAGCGCTTCAAATCCACAGAGGAGAATCTGAATGGTGTCAGCTGACCAGAGCACGAGTCCTCACCTCCTCCTGCGAGGCGTTCAGGCGCGTCTGCCGCCGCTCCTTCTCGGCATCGGCAGCTCGCTGGCGCTCTTTGCTCTGAGCTTTCTGAGCGACTTCACGTTCATGCTCTCTCCTCTCAGCCAGGTGTTTCAAGAGCTCCGCCTCCTGACACTAGAGGGAAACAACGGAAGGATCCAAAGTCAGCGTCACCTTTTTTTCTGATAAAAACAGTAACAAGCCATTATCTATGAAAACGTAAACTAGCTAACTTTAGCTATGACAACAAAACTGGCTAACTTTATCTATGAAAACGAAAACTAGCTAACTTTATCTATGAAAACGAAAACTAGCTAACTTTAGCTATGAAAACAAAACTAGCTAACTTTAGCTATGAAAACTAAAACTGGCTAACTTTAGCTATGACAACAAAACTGGCTAACTTTATCTATGAAAACGAAAACTAGCTAACTTTAGCTATGACAACAAAACTGGCTAACTTTATCTATGAAAACGAAAACTAGCTAACTTTATCTATGAAAACGAAAACTAGCTAACTTTAGCTATGGCAACAAAACTAGCTAACTTTAGCTACTACAACTAAAACTAGCTAACTTTAGCTATGACATCAAAAACTAGTTAACTTTAGCTACTACAACAAAAACTAGGTAACTCTAGCTATGAGCGCTAAAACTAGGTTACTTTAGCTATAACAGCTAAAACTGGCTAACACTAGCCATGATTGATGAAATTAGCCAATATTACTCAACATTTGATATGAGAGCTGAAATCAGCTAACATTAGCTATGAAACCTGATACTGCCAACATTAGCTATAACATCTTAAATTGCCAACATTAGCTATGAGAGCTGGAATTCGAGAATTCTCATGAGCTAATATTAGCTATAGTAACTGAAATTAGTTAATAATAGTTATGCGAGTTTAAATGATCTTACTTTAGCTATTAAAGCTGAAGTTAGCTAACATTGCTATGAGAGCTGAAATTGGCTGACGTTAGCTATGAGAGTTAAAGTGAGCTAACTCCGGTTATGTTGGATGATATTAGCTAAAGTTAGCATTAACAGCAGCTTCACTTCAGACTCAAACTCTGGAACTTTATTCGAGTGTGACATGCACACCTTCCTCCTCTCTTGCGCAGCATCCAGTTTCTTCTGGATCTCCTCCAGCGAGGGTTTCTGGCGAGGCGGCGTTGTTGCCTTCAGCTCGGGGCCGCCGTCAAAGGTGGGTGGCTTCAGGATGACCTCGAAGGCCTGTCCACTCGCCCGTTTGCTCAGCTCGATCACCTCCATGTCCCGGATGTTGCACAGGTTCAAGTCGACCACGCCTGCCGGAAAGAAAAGACAAAGACACCAGTTGCAGCGAGAAAGAAGCGGCGATTCAGGGACGGGAGTGAATATCAGAGATTGTAGATGTGCTGACCGTCGGTCTTGTCCGCGGTGCTGTCTCTGGGTTCAGGAAGGATGCAGGAGCAAAAGAGAGACACCAGGGGAAGCTCGCGCATCTTCTCTCTGTAGACTAGAACATAGAGACCATCGCTACCGTCAGTGAACGTCACATCACACATCGAAGAGACAGTATGGAAAAATCCTACAGTCATGAACGTCACATCACACATTAAAGAGCCGTTTGAAAAATCTCCAAAATAAAGAGTTTTTACCTGTTAGAGTCATTCTTCTGCTGTTTCCTGTCAAAGACACTGTGGTGAGGTAGAGTCTGTTCCTGTGGAGACACAGAGCACCAGAATTAAATCGAGTCCAGTAGAACCAGTTCAGCAGAAACAGTCCAGTAGAACCAGTTCAGCAGAAACAGTCCAGTAGAACCAGTTCTGCAGAATCAGTCCAGTATATTCTGTCTGGTGGAATCGCAGCAGTTAAACCAGTACAGCAGAATCCTGCCAGTAGAACCAATACAGATGACCCAGTACTGTAGAGACAGTCATGCAGAACCAGTCTAGCAGAACCAGTCCAGTAGAATCAGTGTAGCCACATTTCTGTGACATTTATAACAAAGGTGTAAAAATGTAACAGAGTGTGAAGGCGCTAAAGTTCAAACAACATTCCTACGACCTGTAATCACAAAGACATGAATAGAAATGTTACAGAATGGGTTCTGAGGCGAGTTTGGGTTTGGGCTTCGGAGGGTTAAAGAGAAATTCTTAGAAGATGTCATAATATGAAGGATTTTCATCTCTAAGATCAAATCTTTTGCATTATAAACTTTTTTTTTTGATGAATACGTGTTTAAAGTCGCTCTGGACGTTTTTTTTTGGTATTTATTCTTTTAAATTCGTACCAAATGTTCCGTAAACTAAACAACTAAGGTTGAAAAAACAGGTCGGTACGTAAAGGTTGCACGCCTGACCCCGCTTTGAGGGGTAAAGGTCAGATTTCCTTCAAGCTGTTTGTGATTCAGCGTGTGAATCAGCAGCGAGAAGACGCCGACCCGACAACCTGGCCGAGGTGAATCAGCCTCCTGCTGCTCAAAATATAAACACCCACACCGAGTCAGACGACACCCAGCAGAACGTTTGTGAAAAACAACGAGTTTTCAGTTCAGAGCGTCAAATAAACGACATTTAAAAAAGGGAACTTTGCACCAGAGCTGCAGAGTTCCAGTGTGTGTGTGTGTGTGTGTGTGTGTGAAGGTGAGGCGATGATGTCATTGTTGCCACAAAGAGAATCTGGTTCTGCAGAGGAGCGCAAAAAAACCCAAAACCCATCATAAAGATGGAGAGAATAAGAAAAGGAAAAGTTCTGTTTCCTGCAGGAATCATCACAAACACCTGGAACCATGAATCTAAGCGAGGATGAAGATACTCACCCTGCAGTGATGCTCCGTCTCCCGCTCAGAATGAAGATCTGCAGCTCAGCAGCCTCAGCACCTCACCAGCAGCCCGTTGCATGACATCACCAGCCAGGGATCTGATTGGCCGGGAGAGGTGCCGTGCTGTGATTGGCCAGAGAGAGGAGGAGGAGGAGGAGGAGGAGGGATGTCACTTCAGGGCAGCAGACTTCTCTTCATCAGAAACAAGATTTCACTCTTTCATTATATTTTAAAACATGCAGCATATTAGATTACGTATAAATATACATATAATTAATTATTGTTGTGACATGGTTATGAGTATTTGGTAAGGATGTAAAAAATATTGCCATGTTTTTCAATTAGAAATGCAAAATCAATTCAGAGAGCAGCCTGACTTTGTTGCTCACGCTCCTCCTGTCCCAGAATGCATTGCATAGCTTCAGATTTTCTGATAAAAGACACTATTTCCGCTATTTCTCTCTAAATTAGTGCAAGAACAGAGATAAACCCGGGCGCCGTTATGACAATATCAGAGAAAATAACCGTGTGCAGGGGTAATTAAAATATTAAAACATTTAAAATAGTTTAAAGAAAAGTGATTTCAGAGTGGAGCGGCTCAACGGTGATTAATTATGCTAAATGAATCACGAGTGATTAATCGTGATACATTCATTGTAACTACATGTATGATTAATTATAATAGACTACTCACACGTGATGGATAACTTATTAATGCTGATATCATCAGTGATTAATGGTGTTAAATTAGTGACCAATGTAGTTAATCAGTGTTCAGTGTGTGATAAATAAGTGATTAAATTAAAAAGTATTCACTAATGAAACTAGGGGTTATTCCACATATTTTTTCCTCCCTTATAGTATAGTGAGTTGTATTTATATCTTCACTGCTTATTTTTGCATTAAACGCTGATATTGTTTCCCCAATATGGTTAGAAATCAGTGACTATGGTGATAAATCTATAATTTATAGTGATTATTAGTGATTAATGGCGATAAATCAGAGAGTATTGCGATTGATTTCATTAAATATTTGATCACTATTTAATATCTGATGTGTCATCTAAATGTGATATTGTCTTAGTATAAACACCAGTTCCCATCATGCACATGGGCAGAACACAGTGTTCTCACACTCATCTCCACAACAGATGATGTAATGCAGCTGCAGAGCCTGGGTGTGTGTGTGTGTGTGTGCGCGTGTGTGTGTTTGTGTGTGTGAGAGTGGGTGTGTACGTGTGTGTTTGAGTGTGTGG
Organism: Lophius piscatorius; assembly: GCA_009660295.1. Taxonomy (NCBI): domain Eukaryota; kingdom Metazoa; phylum Chordata; class Actinopteri; order Lophiiformes; family Lophiidae; genus Lophius; species Lophius piscatorius. Next base: position 12,482 of record VRLP01008817.1, read on the forward strand.
AGGTGGGTGTGAGTATTTGGAGGAGAGCGAGAGGCTGCTGTAACCTCCATATACCAACTGATGATGTAATGCAGCTGCAGAGCCTGGGTGTGTGTGTGTGTGTGTGCGCGTGTGTGTGTGTGTGTGTGTGTGTGAGAGTGGGTGTGTACGTGTGTGTTTGAGTGTGTGGAGGTGGGTGTGAGTATTTGGAGGAGAGCGAGAGGCTGCTGTAACCTCCATATCCCAACTGATGATGTCACCATCAGCCAATCAGCTGAGAGCTGTGTCAAGTCAGGATTCAGCAGAAACAACAGCAGGATGATGCAGGATGATCTCCTGGACCCACACCTGTATTTTACAGAACACAACAGAACCAAATAGAACCCTGCAGAGTAGGAGGCTAGAACCAGGTAGAATAGAACCCTGTAGACTAGGACAGAACCCCATAGACTAAGATAAAACCCAGTAAAGTAGAATAGAACTGAGCTGAGTAGAACAGAACCCAGTAGAGTATAACAGAACTGCGCTGAGTAGAGCAGAACCCGGTAAAGCAGAACAGAATTCAGTAGAACTGGAGGGACTGATGTGATGGAAGTGAGGGGGGCGGGGCTACTCGCTCTGCAGGCTCTCTCGGATAAACAGCAGCAGACTAACTGGAAGCGATAACATCATCTCTGGGTCAGGACGATGATGTCACTGAAAATGAGCTCAGCGCACCGAGTCCAAAACAGAGTGATGTCATGGATACGTGACCAGAAAGAAAGAAGGAAAGTCATTCCTCCCCTGAAGACATTCTCTCTGAGTGACATCAACTCTTCTCGGACATTGGAGTCAGGACTGTCGCTCTTTGCCTCATCATATAGATATTAGGGAGGCATGAAAGCGGCTCATCTTTGGACCTCCTCTGGGCCAACAGCGCCCAGGTCTGCATAAACGTGGGTCATACATTTTGATCACGTGTCATGTGATCCACAAAATAGTAGCAATAAGCAGATGATAACAGTTAGCAGGTAGGAGCAGAGTGTAGAAACCAGCTAGAACCGGTTAGAACCAGAGAGTCAGTGTGTGCCTGGATGAACGAGTAAAGTCGTGTTTTTGTGTCGGCGAGGTTTCGTGACTCCCAACGAATTTCTTTGTGGTTGAGTCTGCAGCCCACTGAGGGGGAGAGATAAAGAGAGAGAGGAGAGCTGAGGATAAGAGAGAAAAGAGGGAAGAGAGAGAAAGGGACATCGTGACTCCTAACAATTCTATTTCAGGTTTCTGACTGTAGCCCACTGAGGAGGAGGAGGAGAGAGAGAGAAGAGAGAGAGAGAGAGAAGGGGTGGGCTGTGGAGAGAGAGAGGATAGGGGAATAAAGAACGAGAGGAAGAGAGAGGTCGGTGGGCTGAGGTGAGTCACTGCTTGGAGGCAGGAAAGGAACTTAAGCAGAAGAACGGGACAAAAGAGGTTTCCACATTCAACAACCAGCCATAACATTATAACCACCTGCCTAATCGTGTGTAGGCTTCCCTTTGTGCCACCAAACAAGCTCTGGCCTGTGGAGCCATGGACTCCACCAGACGTCTCAAGGCGTGCAAGTCAGGACCTTGGACTCGCCATTCCGCAAACCATCGGAGGAAGTATTTGGATACTTATGAAAAATAATAAGGAAATTTGGGCCCTAATCGGATATTTTGCAACCATGGTGAGACGGCAGTGTGACAAAAGAGAGCATAAAACGTCTTCAGTCCGACCACGCTGCTGCAGGATCTCAGGCAGTGTGTAGGCGAGAGCAGAGGGTTGGCAGGCAGGGAACCCATTCACAGAGATCAGCATGAATGAAGGCCAACAGATTCTGTCAGGATGAATCAGGAGAGAACATTTAACATTTCACGGCCTCCTACAGATTCTGAATACTTTCAACTTTCATGACAAGCCTCTCCAAGACTTTGTTGAACCTTTAGCTGCTCCAACTTGCAGCTACCAGGATGCTTAGCCCATTCATCCGAAGGCTTCCTGCTCTGGACCATTTCTTTGTTCACCAGTGATTTTCTCTGGGTTTTAACTTTAAGTCCCTCTAGAATCTTCCAGGATCTTTGGAATCAAGACGTTACTTACATTACTACTTACTGTAGCTATGACAGCTGACATTAGCTACCTTCAGCAATAAAAGCTAGCTCTAGGGACGATGGCTAACATTAGGCAAATTTTGTCATGGTTGCTTAAATTAGCTAGTTCAAGCAATGATAGCTAGCCAACATTAGCTACAAGAGGTAACATTAGCCAACTTCCGCTATGACAGCAGAATTTAGTTAATTATACCAGTGGGAAGTTGAGGTATTATAATAATAATAATAATAATACATTTAATTCATAACGCACTTTACATTTGGATCAAATCTCAAAGTTCTACAAAGTAAAAGCAGATAAAAGCATCAATAAAAAATAAAATAATAACTATATAAAACATGACAAAAAGCAGCAATTCTAATCAAAGTTATAGGTTCTGCTAAAAATGAAAGTCTTAAGTTCTTTTTTAAATGTGTCAGTCGTCTGTGGAGCCCTCAGATGGTCGGGGAGGGCATTCCGCAGACAAGGGGCAGCAGAACAGAAGGCCCGATCACCCATGGTGCTGAGCTTAGTCCGGGGAAGGAGGAGGAGGTATGATAAGGTAGAACGGAGGGATCGTGTTGAGGTCAGTGGGGTGAGTAGTTCTTTTAGGTAGGGGGGTGCGTTACCATGGATGCACTGGTGAGTGAGGAGAGAG